>CABFWB010000994.1:117494-162439 GCA_902151455.1 Timema bartmani
TTTTATTTTTTTTTTTTTTTTTTTTTTTTTTTTTTTTTTTACTTAACGTGCTATAAATGAATATGTAAATATTTCAATATGATCACCTGAATAATTTCCATGCTATTAAATATTTACTACTACTGATAAAAAATGTATTTTAAGTAGCAATTTATTTTTATTGATTTACTTTTTATCTTACTGTGCTAAGATTTTAAATTTATTTCAAATTTATGATGGATTAGTTCTGAACCATTAGATATTTGATTTTGTCTTTAGGAAGTTGGGTTTTTAAAATAGCATCACCAACATCTTGTGGTGCTCACCATTTTAAACATCATTTTTCTTAAAATATTTTTGCATTAATAAACCATATTTGAGGTGACCAAGCAAGTAATAGTGGTTGTCTTAACTATAATTTTATCTGGTTCTAAAACCCAAACAAACACCACTCACCAGATGCTGCTTTCAAACAAGAGTATCACTTTCAAAGAGATCACAGGTAGTTCAGATAGTGATAAGGATGCTCACCTCGCCTGGTCTACTCACAGTGTTGCCAATTTAGCGACTTTGTTGCTAGACCTAGCAACTTTTACGGGCCTGAAACGACTAATTTTCACTGGCGTCTTTCCTTAATTTTCTGTCAGGTTCATTATTTTATATTTTAATGCTGTAGAATTTTGATTTTTGAACTACTGTACTGCAAGAATGCATGATGCATTGCTTCAGTCTATAGAAGAGCTCTAAACTATCCACCTGTCATTCACAAATCACAATGACATCGTTCCAGATCCGGGGATCACCTCAGTCCACTGATGTATTTTACATTCAGTTTAGATTAGTGTATGCATTTTTGGTTTGGTGAGAAATCTGATGACTTTTAGTTTTTTGTTTACTGAATTCAAAGTCTTCATTACAATAGGTCAGGCTGGAAATGTCTTTATTTGAATAGTGTACAGTTTTGTACTATGTGGGCAGGGGTAGTTAAACCTTTTATCCAAGGACAAATTATTGAATCTCTAATTTTACTATAGAAAGAATAAATCATCCCTAGAATTATCTAAGTTGGGTCATTGGTGGCAAAACCTTATTTATGTAATGGAGGGTACCTTGTTTAGCCAAAAAAGGGGTTTTGAGGGACTTTTCCTCCTTCTCCCAAGCCTAAGAAATTCCAGAGGCCCTTTCCCCAGCAAACGTTTGTAAATTGGTTCCCGCTATAGAAGAGATCTTTGCCTGAAATATTTTTGGATAATATACTTATCTAGAATCTATTTGGAGTGGTATTATCTCAGATAATTTTAAATGACTATTAACCTAGAAGATATTTAGAACGGTCTTTGCCTGATATATTTTTTAATTCAATGTCTTTATAAACTATTTTAAACCTATTATGTTTGAAAATATAAGAAGGGAGTGAAATAAATCTAGAAGGATGGGGGAGGCGGGGAATTCATTCTAGGGGGGAAAATTATTTTAATAGGGTGGTACCACCCACCACTTATACCTTTGCCATTACTTCTGCCATTATTTACATGTTCGAACTTTGAGGGAGAAGGGGCTATATAAGTTTCTAACTGTTAAACAAATTTATAGCACTTAAAGTATTTAATCCCTGCCGTTAAACTTCTAGATATTTAATATTTGAAATTTCTCTTTGCCTGAAGCAGTTGAGAGGTTGTGCCTCCCTCTCCCCTCCTCAAACTTACCTCCACCCCTCCGAAATTTTGACTTGGCTACGGTGTTGCAAGTAAGTATGGGAAGTAACGTATTTGTTTCATAGGTATTTCGGGGAATTATCTTCTCTATTCAACAAAACACAAGTAAATAACAAGTAGACTACAAAGTCTGACTACACCAAATACGTCAACAACGGGGATGAGATTAAGTTGGTTCTGAAAATATGTCTTAATCTGGCAAAAATATTTTATTTCGTTTGTCCAGAAAGTGTATCTAAAATATTAATGTCGGACCCTAAAATGTCAAAGAAAAGGAAGTACAGTGAGGACTACTTGAAATTTGGATTCACGTGTTTTCTTGGCAAAGATGGACTCAATAAACTTTTTTTTTTATGTGTGAAAGATATCTGTAACAATAACATGAGGGCTACTAAACTGCAAGAACATTTCACAAAAATGCACCTGGGTAATTCTGAAGACTCACTGGAAATGCTGACACAAAATAAAGTTTGATTCCACTCATCAGACATGCTTACATTGTTACTTAGTTGTTTGCTACCAACGGGTAAGTTATTGTCAAACATACCACCCCCCTTGAACTACTAGTTCAATGAATGAGTTGAACAAAAGATACAACAATCACGAAAGAAACAAAAATACAAGATCAACCAATTAAAGAGACAAAAAAGGTATTAAAAAAATTAAAAAAGAACGAGATAGTAACAATATACAACCCTAGTTGAGTGGGAGAGGAAACACTTTGACGACAGGCCTTGAAAGTTTTACCTTTTGGGTGCGCAGATAAATATTCATACTCATACAATGCAATCTTTTCCAGGAGAGGTCGATATTGACACGTCCAAGACGCCAAGACAGAGGTGGTGTGTTGAGTTCATGAATGAGGACGAGATCTCCTGCTTGAAGGTTATCTTTCTGTGTTGTCCATTTTGGGTGTTGCTGAAGGATATGTAAATACTCCTTATGCTATCTTTTCCAGAAGTGTTGAGAGAGTGATTTGACTAAATTCCATCTTTTCAATCAGTTGCATGGTATGTCAGATACATCAGTTTCAGGTACGGCAACGAGGGGAGACCTGCTCAAGAAGTCTCTCGGAGTTAGAGCATCTAGTTCACATGGGTCATTGGATAAAGGGACTAGCGGTCTAGAGTTCAACATAGCTTCCACTTTAGTCGTCAACGTTATGAACTCTTCTAAGGTCAATATCTGATCTCCAATTACTCTTGATAGGTGGTATTTTGCGCTTTTGATCTCAGATTTCCAAAGTCCTCCCTGATGTGGTGCGGCTGGAGGCTGGAAGTGAAACTTGATGGAATGTTGTGATGCAACCTGTTGAAGTTGTTGTTGGGTATGATCTTGAGCTAGATAATCGTTAATGGTTTTCTTCAACTGATGAGAGGCACCTATGAAGTTTGTCCCACAATCCGAATATAGGTCTGAACAGAGCCCTCTTCTTGAGACAAAGTGGGTGAGGGCAGCGATGAATGCACCCGAGGTAAGCTCTGTGACGACTTCGAGGTGGACTGCTTTAGTTTAGAAGCAGACAAACAAGCAGAGATAGACTTTAATAGGCTGGAGGCGTCTGAGAGTGTGTAACTTCACTGAGAATGGACCTCCATAATCCATTCCAGATTTGAGAAATTGATGTGAGGCAGTCACTAGAGGTTCAGGTAGATCACCCATCATTAGAGTTATGAGCTTTGGTTTGTGGCGAAAGCAACGAATACATTTGAAAATTCTAAGTCTAATTTTGCTGCAAATAGAGAGGATCCAGAATTGTTGGGACAAAATAGACTGCAGCAGTTGAGGTTCAGCATGGAGATGCTTGAGATGATGGTGATCAATGATCAGGTTGACAATATGATGTGATTTTGGTAACACGATTGGGTGTTTATCTTTGTGAACCAGATTTGAGCGACTAATTCGTCCGCCTACTCTCAATATTCCCTGGTTGTCCAGGAACGGGGATAAGCGTTGAAATTTCATGCTGCGTGGTTTCTTAGCCTATGTTGGTAGTTAAGGTCCCAGCTTGGACAACTCGACAGATGCGTTGAATGGCTTCAGTGAGCTCTTGAGGGCTGATGGGCCCTGTTTGGCGATCTTTTGATCTACAGTGTTTAAGGAAGCAAAGTACAAAAGCGATTGTGTTGACGAGTGTTGTCCACGACGAGTATTTTAGCAGTAATGTTTGAATCGATTCAGTAGAAGAATTAACTATGAGAACATTTAATGGTGAGGGTTTGATGTCGGGCAATGCCACCTCGGCCACAAGAGTGAAACGAGAAAGAGGCCATTGTTCAGGTGGAAGAGAGATCCACGGACGACCGGACCACCACAAGAGATGATCATTGAGATCTGTAGGGGATAAACCCCGAGAGGCACAGTCCGCAGGGTTGTGGGGAGAAGCGATATGCATCCAAATGTGAGGAGGTAGCCAGTCTTGGATTTGTGCGATACAATTGGCCACATGAACCGATATGGTGGTGTATGAATCCACGAGAGGACAATCATGGAATCTGACCAAGCAGTTCTTGAGTCAAGTTTGCAATGTAGTGATAAGAGGTCAGTGCAATAGTGCATAAGTTTGGCAAGTAAGTGAGCGGCGCAGAGTTCCAAGCTAGGTTTGTAGATTCTTTTGAGGGGAGATACACGTGATCTGGCGATGAGAAAACTGTCACTTTGTTGTTGGAGTCAAGACATCTGATGTAGAGACAACATCCATACCTTGCCTCACTGGCATCACAGAACCCATGGAGTTGAATGTTGGTAGCAGAAGCGAGATATAAATAGCGTGGTATGCTAATGGCTTCTAAAACGGGAATATTCTTCAAAAATCTTTCCCAGTTTTTAGCAATATCAGCAGGTAAGTGTTCATCCCACTGTAGGCCCAATGTCCATAACAACTGGATATAAGACTTCACCCAGAACACGACAGGAGCTAACCAACCGCAAGGATCATAGATTTGAGCCACAATTGAGAGAATGTTACGCTTTGTATGCTTGTGAGCGTCTCCTGTCACTCGCATGCGATAGGAGAAGTTGTCAGTCAGGTGTCCACTGGACCTAGAGAATGTTGAACAATGATTGTTCTGGTGTCCGAAAATAGAGAGGGGTTTCTCTATGGTCCTGTGGCACTGAATCAAGAAGTTGAAACGTATTACTTGACCATTTTAGTAATTAAAAGCCTCCTAATTTTAACAGCTTGGTAAGTTCATCTTGAAGAAGCGCATCTTCTATGGTGTCTTCTCCACAAACTGCATCATCTACAAAAATTTGTGTTTGCAAGACTTTGGATGCACGCGGGTAGTTGTGTCCATCTTTCACTAACTGACGGAGAGTTCTTAGTGAAAGATATGGGGAGGAGGTAATTCCATACATGGTAGTTCTAAGTTGGTAGACAGTAAGAGGTACTGCGGGACTGTCACGCCAGTAAATCAATTGGTACGTTTGATCATCAAGGTGTATTAGGATCTGTCAGAACATCTGTCTTATATCACATGAGAAGACTATGGGGTGGCGACGGAAGTGAGTGATCACATCACAAATATCCCATAAGGATGACACCAAAAACAGTACCAAAGGCAATGGGCGGGTCTTTTCCGAGAGTATATTGTTCACCAGACATAATTTGTGCCAACAAGTCTGCACCTAAGAGGATATTTATGGGTGCAGGGGTGTCAAATGTGGGGTCAGCTGAGACAAAGGAGGCCATTTTCCTTTTTATGTCAGGTGAAAGGGCTGCACAAAGAAAATCTGAAGTTATTTTATCCAATATTATTATGGGATGCTCTTGGGACTAAATATTAAGATAAGTTAGGCCTTTAGTATGTACCAGAGCTTGGGAAATACCATTGATTGACCTTGAGGCGCGAGTGCGTTTGACCTGTAGCAATTGAGCATATTGTTCTGTGATGAAAGTCCTTTGAGCAACAGAATTCAATATTCCACAAACAAGGGAGACATCATCAGTTGTTGAGAGATTAACAAGAGTTTTTGCTAAAAGCACGGTGCTATGTACGCGTGACAAACCAACAAACGGAGTATTTGTAGTTGATACGTTTGCTGAGGCTTGTTGACATGAAGAGCTCTGGGTGTTGTGCGGTGGACGAGTAGAGTGACCTTGCGTGACCTTAGACGGGTCTGAGTCCAAAGGTAGGGAAGTAGGATGTATTGTATTACATTTGTTACATTAACGTGATGATTCACAATTGTTCAGTGTGTGAGAGTGACCAAGACAATTATAAAAGATTTGATTAGCTTTTACAAAATTAATTCTTTCTTGAGGAGTTTTGACTTGGAAATCTGGACAGCGATAAATTGAATGAGTGCCAGCTTTACAAAAAACACAATTAGTGTGAGAGGTGGATAATAGTGTGACCTTGTGATTTTGATAGGATGTGAGTTTGATAGGATGTGAGTTTGATGCCACCTGGCATCTTTGGCAATGAGTAAGAGATTTGTGGGGTATGAGAAGTGTGTGGGTGCTTCTGGATAGCATTCACATTGTTGGCTGACTCAAGATGTAAAATCTTAAATAGTTCATCTACCGTTGGTAAACTTGCATTTGTACCGTGACTGGTCTCGAACCTATGTCGAGTGTCTCCGTCGAGTTTCCGCAACAACAATGAGAACAATAGAGGACCTTCGAGGGCTGTGCCTTGTTCAAGAACGTGGAGAGCTTGACTGTTTTCACTGTTAAAGTTAAAAAGTCAAATGATGGATATTCATTTTTTTCTTTTGTTTGAACCTGAAGAAGAAAAGAAGGTAAGAAACCATTTTCTTCCTTTCTTTTAAAGATACAGCCCATAATAATCAAAAGACAAACTAAATTTGAGGGGGGAAAAACTAAAAAAAAAACACATTTTTCTTTACTTTATTTAAAAATGTTACTACCAACATGTTTATCAAGACACTACAAGTATGTGCAGATTATATTTTGGTTTTTTCTAAGAATTATTTTTTCTACACTACCAATATGAGATTTGAAAGATAATAAGTACCAGTATTGTTCATTGTTGTCAACATATTAAATGAAGGACCTGGTTTCATTATGTTGTTATTTTTGCGATGTTATACCTTTCATAAAGTAAAACAGTGTTGTAAAAATTAACTCGTGTGTTTTTGATATTTTATTAATACAAAGTGGCCATTTTGTCTTGCCGTTTTTGGGGACATCATTTTAAAATCATTGGTGGAAGCCAAAGAAGCTAGTTGCCATTTAAATGATACTCACACAGTAATATATTCTTCAGTTAACTTTATATATATTTGTGGTATCAGTACTGGGCAATGTCAATAAAATTAATTAGGTCTATGAAATGTAAAATTATATGTATTTAATAAAGATTATAGAATAAGGTAGGCCCACATAAACATAATAACCTAGCCTACAGACTGAAACTATAATAATGTACAGTAATGTAATAACTTAATACATAATTATTTTAACAGAACAGAAGATTCAAAAATATGATCTGTCATGTGTAATTGTAAGAGTAAGAATGAAGAACAATAAATATAATAATGCATAATGAGGTTAACTTGATTTTACCGACCCATCTATCTTTCCATGTTAGCTCTCTTTCCTATTTAAAAAAATGTAATGTTAAAGTATTTATACACCATTTACATATATTAGTTCTATTACATAAATGGCCAACCAATATGTATTTTTTAAATTCATATTACATCTTATTATTTATTACAGTTTAAGTTTACCATTTTTTTCACAATTTTCAATCTAATATCAATGTTATAATTAAATTTATAAAGTTAACAATCAAATATCTGATCTCCTTGAGCAGAACTCTAGGTGTAGATCTTACAAATCTAATTTAACAATTTTATTTAATGGCGGATGGTGATAGTACATTAAAGTAAATACAAGAATGTTAGGTATTTGAATATATTTTTTTGTAAGGCTACAGCCAGACAAGCTGTAAAATACTGCCAAAAACAGCAGTAAAATAAAGCTGCTACAAATTGTGGGTGGCCAAACGACGGCTGTAGTGCTGCTTCTTCACGATACACTAGCAACAAGTAGGCCTAGGTTTTGTGTGCAGCTCTGAAAATTAAATAAAGGTGAGGAATCCTAATGCCAAATTGCGTTTCGCTTGTTACTTATCCAGCGTTGGCACCGTTAAAAAGAGAAAAAGTGGTGGATTCATCCCATCATTAGTAGCCAAGCAACATATGGGTAATTTATTTTACTTCATTAAAAACTGAAGCTGTAGCTACCCTATAAAATTCTTCGATTACTATCGAATGTCAATTAATTTGTTTGACTACTACCAATTGAGTTTTTTTTTTTCTTTTCTTCAAAATTGAATCCATCCCAAACATCTCCTGCTATNATTGAGTTTTTTTTTTTCTTCAAAATTGAATCCATCCCAAACATCTCCTGCTATAGCTTCCATTATGCTAGACCAACATTGCAATTTCAAATCGCGGTTTTTGTGCTCTTCACACTTCACGTCATACCTCTGTACCTCAATAATAAGGTGCTCACCATCTACTGAATCGATATCCATCTTGGAACAAAATGGTAAATAAAAATAAATAGAACACACAAGGAAGGAATATGACATCACTACCCAATACTACATGTGTGGCCACTCTTTCGCTGTAAATTGTCGCCAGAATTATGGGCCCAGGCCTATTCATCCGCTACACGACCTTGAAATGAGATCCACTTTCTAACTAAGCAGTAATTTACAGCGTTGTGTAGCCGGCTCCATGCATTTTCATGCTTTATTTTACAACTCGTCTGGCCGTAGCCTAAGAGAGGTTAGTAAGTAAATAGTGAGTGTGCATTCAATATAGGTTAAAGGTTAGATCCACTTGACAAAGTGACAGGTTGTGCCTCCTGAGTAGCCAGAAACAAGCTAGGTGTTCAAGGTGTTGAGCCATTTAAAATCTATAAATAATATACAGTGTATAAAATATAAAATTAAGCCAAAAGGCTATGTTTCATAAAAAAAAAATATTATGACTAAATATAAATATGTTTGTTTTATGTCATCACCTTCAAGTTTTGCTAAAAATGTTTTAATTCATTCAAATGCATTTTTCATGCAATTGGCTTTCCTAGCTTTATTCCCAAGTGTGTAATTTAAGTGAAATGATATTAAATACTGTAACGAGATTAGTGTCTGTCTTCTAGCAGTGCGGGTTTGGCCTGCTTGTCCCGCCATCCTTGTTTAGCAGGTATCCAGCTTCAATGCTAGGGGGATTAGAGGGGACAGGGAGGGAGCACAATTCCAGAAAAGTGACGCATGTAGAAGAAGCTGGATTAATTTTCTTCTAATCCAGTATTCCAGAAATGGAGAGTTCCAGACCAAACTGTGACCCCTATATATACATGGTTGGTGATAGTCAGAGGATCCCAGTCAGAGTTGAGGCTAGTCAAGTAAGTGGACCGGCGTGTCTGGGGTAGCATGCCTGGGAGTGAGAAGTGTGATCACAAAGTGGGTCAGCATGTCCAATGAGTGGGCCAGTGTGTCCAGTGTGTGTACCAGCGTATCCAGAGAGTGGGTCAGCATGTCCAGTGAATGGGCCAGTGTGTCCAGTGTGTGTACCAGCGTATCCAGGGAGTGGGTCGGCGTGTCCAGTGAGTGGGCCAGTGTGTCCAGTGTGTGTACCAGCGTATCCAGGGAGTGGGTCGGTGTGTCCAGTGAGTGGGCCAGTGTGTCCAGTGTGTGTACCAGCGTATCCAGAGAGTGGTTCGGCGTGTCCAGTAAGTGAATCATCAAGTCTAGTTCTGAAAATTGAAAAATGACACCTGGACACGGGAATCGAACCCGGGACCCGTGTTCAGGTGTCTCGTGTCCAGGTGTCATTTTTCAATTTTCAGAATATGATATCTAGATGGAGTAATCCTCACTAAAAAGCATAAATAATAGCATTTGACTATTTGATTATCAAGTCTAGTGTTTGTATACCGGGGATCAGTGCAGTGTGTCGTGCACGGGAAGCAATGGTGACTTAAGTGAATGACACGGGTGAAGTAGACATTTATTGTTATTGTGAGCTGTGTTAATAATCAATATTTTTGGGATTTTTTTAATATTTGAATAGTTATTATGTGTTTTATAGTTTTTTAATTTGCTTATTTTATTTTATTTCATTTATTGTGTTGTTATTCTCTTATTAACTTACAAATTGAATTATTACTCTTATTGTTTAATTCACTGACTTGTTTAGTTGTAGTTAATTTAATTCTATCAGTGTATGTATTTTATTTTTAATAATAAAAAACCTAGAATATTTCGTGTGCATTTTCAATCTTGTTTAATCAGCAATGTACCCCAATATCCTGAAAAGAACTCATGGTTGACATGGCAACGTGTGAACGGCCCGCGCCCCACGTTACAATATGTATACACAGGTGGATCCACATAACATTTTTATGGGAAAAGGGATAGGAATACTGCAGGTAAATTAATTGATATAATATGGTAACTACCTAATTCAATAATATTCCTTATTACACAAATCAGAATACCATGAACCAATCAAATAAGCCCATGTAAATAATATGCGGGGGAGGGTGTGGGAAGAGCAGTATTGGATTTAATGGGGGAGGAATCACTTTATGGCCCCCCACAAACCCCTACAAAAAATAAAATATTAACTCTAATTTTTTTAAATTGTAGATGCTGTCTTGTTTTGTGCCTATAATAATGTTCTTCCTGCATGAAATATTTAGGTAAAAGCAAATTGAGATGAGTTTGCTGTTTCAAATTAAATCAAAATCCTGCCAACACTTCAAAGATAAACCAGAAAAGTCTCCTTTGATCATTTACAGGTTCTCAAAACTACTTCCAACTTTATTTTACTTTGTTACTATTACATTTGTGTAAAATCAAATAGTTGCTTCGTTTTTATCTTTCCTCAGACACGCTATGAAAGTAATTTACATGGGCTTATAGGGACCTCCACATTCCATGCCGCCCTGAAGCCCCCACATACATAAATCTGGCACTGGCCAAGAGGATGACTAATACAAAAGTTGGGAGAACACACAATCTAATGATTGGTCATTAATGTTTCCACAAATATTCCTGGTATTAAAACTATATTGTGTTGATATTTTTGCTGAATCTGCGATTGGGGGACACTTTATATAAGTTAATTATTATTATTTTATTAAAATTATATCTTCCCACAAGCACTCAAATCAGCATTTTTTGACATTTTTAAAGATTATCCGCTCCAGGCAAAAATACACAAACATAATACCGGTATAAAATGAATATTAAAATTATATATTTATTTTAGTTTTGAATAGTAAATTACAGATTCTTTGGGAATAGCCACTCCTTGACCAATATGTCTAATTTAATCAAGCTCTTATCACAAGATGTGGGACTGAGACATAGTCTACCTTGACGCTATACCCCGGATGAAAATAGCATTTTACTTCCGTTACAAATATACTTTAACCATTGTGAGTTTCTAGAAACAAACTCTTTCACTTTAGTAGTTTGTTGAACCTAGATAATTGGTTGCTGCCTATAAACAAAGGAAAGAGTAACAGTGGAATGACAGGTTAAAACCGGCCTGTGGGCTGTGTAAAGTCCACTCTACAGCAGTATTTCATATATAACAAAAATTGTTTTTATTTATTTAAGTCCTTTTGAGGTGGGAGAGGGGAGGCAATCACCCCTCTTTCCTCCACTCCCATTGATATGCAACTGCATCTGTGTAGAATTAATCCTGGGGATGTGTTAGATATATTTTAAACTTAAATTTATAAATATACATAGAATACATTTTTTATCTGACTTCTGCTCCCATTGGTGATAGGATTCAAACTCCCATGGTAGCATAATTGATGAAATCGTCAAGAACATTCTTGGTAGTTTAAAACTGAACACACTAGCAGTTATAAGTGATCAAAGCACAGCCATAACATGTCTTCCACTTACAGATTGACCTACAGTGGATGGTGTTAAGTTGCGATCCTACACGACCAGAAAGAGAAACTTGTGATGAACTGCCTATAACTGTAAGTACTAGTCGTACTATTTTTCTTAATTTTTACTAGCAAGTAAAACTCTTGTAACACAAGAGGTTTTTGGAAAAAATTACGTAAGCATAATATGTAGTTAGGCCCTAACAATACCAAAAAAAAAAGGACTTGTGTGCAGTGAGACTGATTTGACAGGGTGTATACCCTGACTCACCAAAATATTGTTGTCGCCCTCTTGCGATGTTGGAAAGAAAGAAATAACCTATTTTACTTCTAAGCTCAGGACTAGATGTTTAAACCCAGCGGAGTCGACGGATTTTTCTTGAGCGATAAAAATCCATTGCACAACTTCCTTTGGAGGGGAAGTAAAGCTTTGGTCCCATGTCGATTGTGACATGTAAAACAGCCCTGGAAGGTATGTCAAAATACCTTTCCCGGTAAAATTGGTGGGCCATTTTAATCTTGCACATGGAAATTTTCGTGTGCTTATATAATCAGTTGGTTCAGAAAGTATACGTTAAATATCATAAATAAATAAAATAAATAATACTTAAGACAGAGGCTCTCAAACTTTTACACCACCCTTATTTTTTTAAGAATAATTTTATAGACTCCTTTTCTCTTTTGTCAAAAAAAAAAGTAACAAATCAGTTTATTGTTATTACTTCTGGTCTATGTATCAAAGTTTGGTTGAAATGTGTCAACTAGATATAAATTAATAAATCGTGACACAACTGCTACTAGGGACACTCAAAACATTTGCTATGAAGAACAAATCTTTCAAAAACTTGTACACATTTTTTCTTATTTGTTTGTTTTAAACTAATAATTTTAGAACCAGTGATCATACTAAAACTAAATCAACTTTTGTCACCTCCCATGGAGATATTTCACATCCCCACAGTTTGGTAACAACTGGATTAAGAGATTTACTTTTTTCATCATAGTGTAAAGCTCCTATTTGATATGCTTTTAGTACAAGAGGGCTATCTATTACTAATCTGTCCTATATTATGGGACAAGTTTTAAAGTTAGATCTATAGCTGAAAATTATCCATTTTGTGTAATAGCTCATTTATTTACAGGCCAGACCCACCCATGCCGCCTCTCCACCGTGTGAAACTATTTGCCCACAAGGACCTCCGGGATTCAATGGCACAAACGTAAGTTTCAAATAGTGTTAAAAAATTGCACTAAGACTATAAAAGTACAATTATAACCAGGGCCAGATTTTGACAACATTTTAACTTTTTTTTTTTTTGTAAATCACAAACAATGCTCATATATACATCATTCTGATCACGATTCCTTGCTTATGGCATTATATTTTTAATTTATCATTATTTGATCATTTTTTATAATTTAGTATTTTTATGTCATATGACTCGCCTCGGTGGCGTAGTTGGCTAACGCGCAAGTCGTGTTTAGCTCGACTGCCGAGGACGGGGAGATCGAGGTTCGAATCTCGGTCGGGTGAACTGGGGGTGGTTTTTCCTAAATGGTTTTCAACTCTCTCTCAGCGCAAATGTGGGATCACTTCCTCTAAATTCAACCTTCCCAATTCCTAATCAATTAGCGTAATTAGTACTTAAGTGTATAACCCGAACGGATAGTAAGACGCGGTGCTAAATAATAATAATAATAATAATAATAATAATAATAATAATATGTCATATGTCATATGTTTTTGGCTTGCGTCAATTTTGAGACATTCTTAGGCATTTATCACAAATAAATATATTTTTAAATAATATTGATATTTTATGAATGCATAAATACTCAAACTTTTTTTTTTAATATACATTTGTAGAAATGAAAAGGTAATACTGGTGAGAAGGCAATGCTGGTATGTTTGGAATTTGTAAAATACACCTTACAGGTTATACAGTGCAACAAAGTTAGAAAGAGCTGCGTTGGGAGATTTAAGCCAGTATTTGTAAATCAATGTTATATTCAGCAGAATGCAAGAGTTTTATTGAATATATGTTCTAGTTTCCATTTGCAAAGTGTATCTCTGATTTAGTCTTGTGCATTCATTACAAGTTTTTGTTCAGATTTTTAGCTAATGTTTTGTAAATTCAAAGTCATTTTTGATCATTTATATGTCATTATTTGACAATATTTATGTCATCAAAGTCTGGTCCTTGATTAAAACAAAGACCAATATAATCTTGTTCACTAATCATCACAAGCCAACTGTCTTGGATAACTAAAGCCATTTTGTTTATTTTCACTGTTGTAATCACATCCATCCTACCAAGTTGCTACAGTCCAATTTTCATCCTTATCTGACAGTCATAAAAGTTACCATACCTAGATCTATTTTAATGTATTCATACTTCAAGTAATGTGATCTGCAGGTGTCTATTTGGATAAATATTATCAATACTTATCAAATAACACTGATACTAATAAACTGTTATCAATTTTGGTTACAAAAATATATACTTTTATTTTATAAAGGGCTGTTTCTACTAAAATTGGACTATACAAGAAAACTAGTGTTCAAAATGTATTTATCTCGGTTTTGCATCAACCTATGTTTCTAGAATATTAAGCCACGCTTATAATTCTTTCATGTTGGTAGGCTACGTAAAATGTTGGTAAAGGCAACGAATGGCAATATATATAACGGAGCTTTTAAACCATACACTAAAATATATATTCTAATAACGGATTTGAGATGTAAGAAAGTGTACTTGTCTTCAGATAATTCTTAAATGTTTTATGCTAAGGGTTTACAACAAAATACATTTATTGAATTTAATTCTGAAAATTGAAAAATAACACCTGGACATGGGAATCGAACCCGGTCCAGTGTCCAGGTGTCATTTCTCAATTTTCAGAATATGATATCTAGATGGAGTAATCCTCACTCAACACATAAATAATAGCTTTGACTATTTAAATATTGAATTTAATATTGTAAACATTTGTAATGAGCAGAACTTTTAACATTTAAGTACAGGATTTTCATGGGGATCAAATTGTATTTGTCGAAAGCAGAAATGTGTTAAAAGTTGGTTGGACTGTATTCAAATATCAGTTAATTAGTCTCTTGATATCAGCGGTTCCCAACCCTTTTCAGCTTGGTAGATAGTCAAATCCTCTTTCACCTTAGTTTTTGGAATATTTAACTAAAAAATTATTTAAAAGTGTTCTAGTTACTTCTTTATTTTATACAAAAATCAATGTAACATTGGCAGAATAATGGTAAAAAAATTACTGAAGATTATCATGATGGTTTTATCAGTTCTTGAATGTTTGGTCAATGTTTGACAGAGCACACCACAAATTGCTTTACTTCAAGTCGACATCGCTGTTTAGTTTTTATGAGAGTCAGAGTTGAAGATTTGGTGGTGTTCTGCATGCCCGCATTGGTAGCTTAGGGCAGCATTTCTCAAACTGGGTTACACCAGCTATCTCAGGTCCTATCAGGAATTTTTATATTATTCTTCTTTTTTTTTTACACTATAAAATATAATTAGTATTTAGGATTGCCAATTTTTTCAAATCCGACCAAAGGAAATTTGCTAAAGGTGCAGCCAGAACATATGAGATTTTCCACTTGTTGTATACTTTATACTTGTAAACGTTAACTGTCATTATTGAATGTTCATTATATTAGTTTAAAATATGCTATGAGGGCTCAAGCATATTTTTTCTGGCACAAGGGCTCCATTGGTCTAAAAAGTTAGGAAACCTCTGGTTTAGGGAGAGGGTAGAATGTAGAATTGGGGAAAGAGGGGGCGAATCCGAGGATTGTGAGCTTGAAAATAAACGTGCGCATGCACACTTTTGGCTGGTCACCATTACAACTGGTAGCCAGTGTTGCCAATACCATAGTAAATAAATACCATAATTACTTTGAAAAGTGATTTAAATAAAAAATATTGTCAACTCCATATGATTTTTAACATTATTTCCTAATGGTTCCACGTTCCCGGCCCTGTAAGGGCTTCACACACCCCAGGTTGGGAACTACTGCTTTATAGGGGCTTTCAATCTGGATGGTAGTAATCAAAATATTTTTATTACTAATGAAAACTATTACTAAGACATAGGAAAACATTTGTTCAAAAAAGGCTCATTAAGTACAGAATGGACTGTGCACATGTGAGTTGTTTCATATCATGTCAATGCGCTCCTTTCTGATAACCTATGTACTGTTATAGGGTTTGCCAGGACCTCTCGGACCCCTTGGACCAATAGGAGAGCCAGGATTTCCAGGATTCCCTGGTGATAAGGGAGCAGTCGGACCACCCGGCCGCCCTGTACGTTACCAACCTCCCCACTAACCACCCGGTAACTCACCCCCCTTAAATACACTACACAACACAGCTTACAAATTTACATGTTTTACAGAACCCTAAACACAGTTCAGAACTCGGTGAAAAAAAAACTAAAATGTTGATACTTTTAGTTTGGTTAACAGTTACTTGGCCTAAAACAGGGGTGATACACACCTGGAAAAGTGAGCAAATTTGGTGTGGTTGCAGGAAATTTAGGAAAAAACCAGAATTATTTTAAAAAGGAATTAAAATTTTCAGAATTTTTTGACATAATATTCTTAATATGATGTAGAAATGCATAGCATAGAGAAATCACATAAAATGAAGGTGTAACTAAGAATTTACACTAAGGACACTTACATATTTCTTCTTAATAACCCTTGTGACAAGAATCTAATAGAAAAATATTAAAATAGCTAGATTTTTTATTTATATCCTGCATATAAATTACTGGGGAAGCAGATATTTTTTGGTTTGGCAAACCTGGAAAATCTAAGGAATTTCCAAACTTTTAAAGTGAATCAACCCTATAAAAAGATTACTTTAAGAATATATAGTACCTACATATTTATTTAAGTCATTAACTAAATTCTCAAATTATTTTCTTAAAATTGTATCATTATAACCATAATTTCAACTCAATTGAATTTTAGTTTAAAAACACCAACAACTAATAAAAAAAAACTATTCACTGTTGATAATAAAAATCAGTTCTCAAAATACTCCTCATTACCATGATGGATGTATTTAAGTATTTTTACTTCCCCTCCCAATCCCCCATTTGCTACTGGGCCTAAGATGTTATACTTACATTACATTTGGTTCCCCTTGATTGTGTGGTGTGGGGAGGGGGTTCTAGGTTAAATTCCCATCCAGGTGCACTGAGGGTGGTTGCCACTTGTGATTTATAACTGTTGTTTCCCCATCCTCTTTATACTTATGCGGGTGCACCTTCTCCAAAACTATTTTATTCATCCTCCCCTAGTAAAGTAAGCCATTAACAAATAACCTTTTTGCTAAACATACTATTAAAAGTTTGTTCTAGATATTACATTATATCAGTACTTATTTTATTTTAAATGTAAATGTTACTATGCATTTCATTGGAAATATTATTAAGAATACCTACTAAAATATATTTGTAGAACTAAAACTGGGAAACATTGTTAAACTTCTGGGCCTGGATTCATTAACAAGAGCAAATAGTTGCGCCGGCGCAAGTTTGGAAGATTGCACAAATCCCTATTCACTAAAAGAAGCAGGTGCAATTTTAGAGCAAATTTGCGCCTTTTATTTGCCAACACTCAAGAGTAGATGCAACTATTAAATCATGATTGTTACTTCAATCAGTTTAAATGCAGCATATTATCATGATGGCTTAAAATACAATTAATTAACTGTACTCCAATTAATAATAAAGAAATTAAAATAAGTTATGTCTGTCAAGCACAAAATTGGTTTCAATTTAGATAGTGGTAACAAAGCAATTACTTACCTTTTATTGGTGAATTTTTACATTTAAACAATGCAATGACACTTCTTGCATTATTACAAAACATAATGTAAAACAAGATCACGAACTGTGTAACCTTTTCTCTAGATCCAAGTCCAAAGACATCGCATCAATAAATATGGCGGTTAGTATGGTTTTAAAACAAGCTATAAGGTTTATATAAATATAATAATATAAATAAATACTAAATAATGTACTACCTAATATTGTTTTTGTAAAGCACCCAGAAAAAGGCCGCTTATAATTTTATTGCTAATTTATAAGCATAATGTTTAGAAATCTTTGTATTTGCTGTCATTTTCATTAGAGATTTAAAATAAAGTAATCTTGAATTTGAAAGTAAATCTTCACAAGGATTGGTCGAAAAGAGTTCAATTGATGACGTTTATGGTGATGTCACCATAATCTTGCCTTGTTTAGTGAATACAGAAATGGAGCAAATAATAAGGCGCATCTTTGGGAGTGTCTTGGGTACAAAGTTGCACCATTTCTAGACTTGTGCCAGAGCAGAATTGCACTCATTAGTGAATCCAGGCCCTGAATGACAAGATGATAAAACTTTTAAATTCTATTTGAAGTTTTAAATATGTATAAAACGGTATGGATTGAACAAAAAATGCAATTTTGTCACTTTTAAAAATCACTTTTCAAACATTTATTTTTAATAAAAATCTTTAGTGATAAATCAAATAACTATGAAGAAAATCATAAACCAAATCTAAATTGATATGATCTATAATTGGCATTTAAAAGTAGTGATATCACACAACATCACTAACATGATTATTATATCCACTGTTATTAATTTAATAATGTTCAAGTTGTTGACTTGAATGATTTTTATTAAGAATATAATTAATATTAATTACATTTTTATAATTTGAAATTTTAGTAATATCTATGTTTAAATCCACAAATGTACAAACTATCAATAAACTGCAGTAACACAACATAAGGAATATGGAATATGGAATATTTTACCAATTTTTTAAAATTTATAATTAAGTGTACTATAATGAAAAATGTATTATGTCTCAAAAGGGCTTACCTGGACCAAGAGGTGTATCTGGACAAAGAGGCTCTATAGGACCTGAGGGCCCCATTGGACCACCTGGACCACAAGGGATTCCAGGAACAAAAGGAGATGCTGTAAGATTATCTTCTCTATTAGATCTAAATTAAGAACGAGAATTGTCTCTGTCGACCTTATCTCAATCGTAGTGTGTTTGCCCACTGAGCTAAGGTTCCTGGGTTCGATTCTAGGCATGGCAGAAAACCTATCATTTATGACGATATGGATTAACCCTTTCACACTGATGAGTTGACGGCCAGGAACTGGATGTTGTGCCTGTCCTAGTCTTAAGTTAGAAGATAAAGCATATGACGCTACAGGCCTAGCAAGCAGGTAGTGGAAAATATATGGCTTGAATAAAAACCAACCTAGGCTGGAAATAGTAATGAATGCAAAGTAAAATTGTTTCTGTGGATGAAAATATCCACTAAATATAATAGAACCTGTGCAAGGGGTATGCAGTAATTTAATTACATGCAAAGTTTCAACAAACAACTAAATAGTACTTAGCAAAGGATATTTTAGTATTGCTTTTTATAACATGACATAACTTGACCTAACCTTAAGTTAGGTGTGTTTTTAAAAAAACAATATTCAAAATGAGTACTATGTTTATTAAATAAAGGAGTAGTCCATGGGCTGTTGCCAGATAAAGCTAGACTTAACAGTACTGCAGTAGTGAACGATTCACTACCCATTTGACCAACCACAAACAAAATAATGCTATGAATGTATGCCTGTTTATTTACTTTAAAGGTCGAATTTGCTACTAAATGAGAGTAAATTATATTCACTAGTTCACTCCTGTGTAGCTTTGCTTTCTTTGTCAACAACCCGCTATTCGCCCCAGATGATATTTCATAGTTTTTCATTTTATGCTTGCCATTGTGAAGCGCCATCCCATGGACTAGGTGAGTCTTTACATCCTTAATTATTAAAATATTGTAATACATATAGCTATAAGAAATGGTTAAAGACCCTTGAAATGATTGTGATTATAAACACGTGAAGTTACAGAAGTGTGGGAGTTGTACAATTTTACCTTAATAGCTTTAATTGTTTTGAGCTTTAAAAATGATCATGTCTAGTGTACATATTGCCGAAAGAAATTCACAGCGGTGAAACGCTTTCCAATTGTTATTAACATTTGTTGTCACATTTCAGGGGGAGTCTGGTTTACCAGGAGAAAAAGGTGAGCGAGGGGCTGATGGATATCCAGGCGTACCTGGCACTCCTGGTCAAATTGGACCTCCAGGACTTCCAGCTGAGAGGACAGGAAATGGGACAAGCATTCCTGGCCCCCCAGGGCCCACTGGGCTGCAAGTGAGTCATATTAATCTAGCCCTAACATTTGAACTGATAAATAGAAAGCCACTATAACAAAATTAAAATAACATATTATTGGTTAAAAATAGGGTGTTTGAAGTTTCAAAAACTTTGTCTTTACTTTTAATATTTGTCAGCTTCTACCTTAATTCAAAAACAAAATTCTGGGTGTGTCAATTATGAAGCTTTATAAATAAAAATATTTAAAAGTTAAAAGAGTCTACCCATTTATGTTCAATTTTTTAATTTTTTGCTGTTATGTGCATTACAAATTAAAATCCACATTTCAAAAAATTATATGCTGTGATAGTAAATTAATTTATCAGCTTATTACAAAATATGTTAAATGTTTGCAACATAGCCTTTTGTAAATTATATTTATAACTTAACATTTTCTAGATATGCAACATCAAGTAATTTTTTTCAATATGAAACTTTTCTTTTATCTATTCAAACTTAGATTGGACGTCAGGAATATTTCGTACTGCAGTGAAAGTCTGATCTTCCCTTTCTGTAGCTCTCACTTTTCCAGATCCATCGTTCAATTTCTATAGTCACTGGACAAATCCTATTTAAACTATGGAAATAAAACCCGCGTCAATCGTTCTTCGAATTATTATTTTTCTGCATCTATTGGTCAGAATTTTTAGTCCTGAAGAAAGTTAATCCAGTATTAATTGTCTTTCAGAGACATTCCGCGTGCTCTTGATGCATTATTCCATGCACTGGATCAGGCGTGTCAAACTTGTTTTATCAAAAGGGCCACATTGTAATTCAGAAATTCTTAGAGGTCCACTTTTTGAAAAAATTCAATCTTTTTCAACATATAAGGTAACAAAAATAAACTCGAGTTAAAAATTATTACTATTTCAAAAATAATATTAAATATAATATCCATACCTTTATTTTCTAGCAAAAATATGAAACATTTTATTGGCAGCAATTATTTAAGTCCTATGTTGAAGTCATTTTCAAAATTGATCACAAATGCGTGTCCTTAAAAAGTAATCTCTCGGATGTATTTTTGACATTTGATAAGAAAACGCACACTGCTTGGACATTTATGTGTTGCCAAACATTAAACATATTTGGTGCCAGAATTTAACCACTTTTGACAATCAATCTCTGGTGAATGACTAAAAATCGAGTACACCAACCCCACTTGCTAGATTGTCCCAAGTATCGCCCAATTTAAATCCCAAATGTTGTATTTATTATAAAGGAAAAATCAGGTTGCATTTTATGTTGGTTCATCAGAAGCTCCGCGGGCAGCACATAGCCATGGATAGGGTCGCGAGTTTGAAGTGCCTGCACTAGACAATAAAATCGTTCTCTTAATAGACAGTTGTGCCACTCATGCTCCAGTCACATGATCTTTGAAAAACGTAAGTCTGAAGGTGGCTTTTTACCTCCCCAGCAGTATTAATGTGGTACAGCCACTTTATTTGGGCGATATCTAGTGTTTCATCAGGTGTACTAGTGCAGAGGGTTGAAAGTTTGATGGATGCAGGGAAAGGGGTTTGGCTCAAGATTGACATTCTGCGGGCCATTCACTTGATTGTTTTGGCGTGGCAACAAGTGCCCCAGTCTACAACTGTTTTGTAAAGTGTGGCCACATAAAGAATTATGTAGAAGGGTCAGACATGGTGGAGATTGACATAAGTGAAGTGGGGAGAATGGTGGCACTCAAGATGAATATGGCGTTTGGCTGGGGTAAAGCACCACTGGTGTGAACTTTGATGACAACGTGTCTGTGGACCAGGAGAGCGCGGGGTGGGGTGTGCTGTGTGTGGAGGAGGGGCCAAGGGGCAGTGGTGATTATGATGATGAGGCCAAGCCTAACCCAGTGCCAAGAGAGCATTCACATATGCTCACATCACCAAAATAGACCAAGAAAACATTGTTAATATTGAAAGTTTACTGTGGAATTTTAAATGAAAGAGGCTACTAAACAAATGAACATTAGTGACTATAAAAAGAAATAGTGCAAGCTGTACTTGAGACTGGAAACAATAACATTATTTGTTTATGTTTTTTGATTTAGTAAATACATATAGGAAAATCTAATTTTTTTATTAATTTTATATAAGCTCCCACATCGTATCATTTTCCCGTGTCCATGGTTTTATTCTGATCCCAGACTAAAACGATGAACCGAGGTTTACCTGTATTCATTTTACTTCACTTCGAAATTTAAAAATGGACTTTGCACACCTTTAGTTAAACATAAGATAATATCTAAGGAAAATATGAAACATTGTAATCTCTCTAGCATGTAGATGGGTCAAGTCTACTTTATCTTGAATGTAAATCTTCTTTTAATATTGCAACTCAAATTTTAATCTTAGAAAGTATGATAAGCAAAACCACATTTGTGTGATATTTTTCTTCAATTCTAATTTTGTTGTGTTCATTTGACATATGAAATAGAAATTGTAAATAAATGATAACTAGTTTGATAATGAGATTTTACATTCAGTTAATTGATCAATAATGAATTCTTGTTGTTAATAGACTTTTACTGTATTAATGTCGGATTAAACAACATAGTTACAAATAAATCATCATCATCATCATCATTAACTACTGTTTCCAGCCTGTGGCCAGGTCAGTTTAGCAAAATGCCTCCATTTTCCTCTATCCTTCCACCACTCTTCCTCCTTTAATTTCTTCCATTCTTCTTCTCTTACGTGAACACTTTCTGTTATCTGCTCCTCCCAGCTCTTTTTTGGCCTCCTCTCCGGTCTTTTTCCCACATACTTAATTTCCAACATTTTCTTTAGCATTCTATCTTTTTCCATCCTCATTACATGCCCATACCATCTCGGTCTTGCTTCCTCTACTATCTCATGTACTCCCTGTACCTCTACTCTTACCCGGTAAACTTCTAATCTTATTTCTCCTCATGACAGCTAAAATGCTCCTCACAAACTTCATTCCCATGACCTCCACTTTCCTAGTCCCTATTACATTCATTGTCCANCTTACATTAATTGTCCATGTTTTTGCTGCATATGTAACAATAGGTACCAAGTACACCTTGTACAACACTTTCTTACACTTGAAGGGGCCTTCTCTTTTCCAAAGCAGTCTCTTATGCACCTATAGAACAACTCTCCCTGCTGTCCTCTTCTCATTAAATTCTTTATACTTCTACCTTTCTCCTCAATCATGCTTCCAAGATATTTTATGTTCTGTACTTTTCTCAGTTCTACTCCATTCAACCTTATGGCTTTATTAGGCCTTATCCTCTTCCTTGTCATCACCATCACTTCACGCTTTGCCATGCTAATTTCACACTTCCTCATTACATTCCTCTAGCTGTTCCTGTACTTCCTCTTCCCTCTCTCCCCATATCATTAAGTAATTAGCAAACATTATGGCTTTCAATTTTTCCTCCCCGATCTTTCCTGCCACTTTGTTCATGGCCATTTCCATTACCATTACAAATATTAATGGTGAAAGGGCACTCCCTTGCTTCATTACATTTTTTATTTTGAACCACTCCATCCTTCCACTCTCGTTATCCTCATACATGCTTTTCACTCTTATTAACACTCCTCTTTACACTTATGCTTCCTTCATCGCTTTCCAAACTTTATTTCTTTCCACACTATCATACACCTTTTCCACATCCATAAATACTATTACCAAGTCTTTCCCATATTCAAACCTTCTTTCCATCAACTGTCATATGGCAAAGAAGTCTATTGTAGACCTCTGTTCCCTATCTGTGCTGTTCCTCTCAAAATATATATTTTAAAAAAAGAAATATATTTAAAAAAAATCAAAATATGAATACACATACTAATACTATTCACATTTCCTTTAAATGCTACTCTAATCAACCCTACCTCATTAGTGCAATTAAAATGTGTGTAGCCTGAATGGTTAGTAAGACATGGTGACAATCTCTAAGTTTCAAAAAACAGTATTTGTATATGGCAGTACAATATTGGGGAGGTACATGTCTGAATGTCTTTACGTTCTTCTTTCAGGGCATACCAGGACCCTCAGGACTAGAGGGGCCAGCCGGACCACGAGGACCCAAAGGGGATGACGGTGAGGCTGGGCCTCCTGGTAGAGATGGCAGCGATGGAGAGAGGGGTCTTAAAGGGGATCAGGGAGAGCCCGGCCCTGGTGGGGCTAGGGGCCCTCTTGGACCAGTGGTGAGTGACCTTTCACCCAGTACTATATTTTTCTGATAAACATTGCTATACTGGCCTATCCACTAGAATAGATTGTTCTTTTTAATATGTTAATAACTTGACATGTATATGTATAAAAAATCTTAATCACTGTAGGTAAGTAAGTTTACTTTTACTAATAACAAAAATTCGTTAATTAATTGATTATATATTCGGTCCCAGATGCTAATATGTCTCTGTGAAGCTTTGATAATATCCATATTGATTTGAATTTTAAATTATTCCCCCAACCATGTCTTGTATCAAACCAATTGGTGTAGTATGAGGCCGGTTGGGATCAGGATGTTATCGGTTTTTGACATGTGTGGGTTAGTCCCTCCGAAGGCTATCCTCACCTTTACAGGTCGAGTCGCTCCCTGGAAGATACACCTACCGAAATGTCATCTTGATCTTGTCAAGTTTCCTAAAGTGACATAACTTCATGTTAAAGGACCTTTAATGAGCTCCTCTCCATTCGGTTTCAAGAATTTCAGAACATCTTCACCGATGGTTCAAAATCTGGAGCTTCCGTAGGATGTGCTTTGGTTGTGGAAGGATTCAATTTGAAATTTGGCTTACCTGATGAATCCAGTATTTGGACGCTGGAACGATGCACCATTTTTAAATTGTTTTGTTTTGTGTACCTAACTGTCACTATTTGGTTTTTGTCTGCACAGATTCCATGATTTCTCTGTTGGCCTTGTCCACACTGTTGTACTCTTGGAATCTCCTTGTGCAGATGATACATGAGCAAATTTTTTAAATTGGTTTGTTAAACACCCTGCTCGCCTTCTGCTGGAATCCTTGTCACGCTGGTATTTCACTAAATAAACTGAGGAAATAGGCAGCCAAAGAGGCGGTTCATCTCCCTCCTGAGGCGAGTGTGGGTGTTATGGGTTTTGATCTAAAAGGTTATGCTCGGCGTGAAGTCTTACACACCTGACCGGAGCAGTTTAAACCCCTGCTCAGAACAATCTGTGTTCAATTAGGGATAGTGTGTTGTGAAGTCTAGAAGAGAGGAGGCTGTCGGGGCAAGGCTCCACATTGGGTATACATTTTTGACACATGGATTTTTATTGAGAAGGGACCCACCTCCAGTGTGTGAACTTTACGATGCACCACATTTTGTGGAGTTTCATAAGTATGCCTCACATGCCTATTCACCTGGCTATTGATTTTAATAGTGACTTTTGATTTTTGTTATACGACAGTGTGGATGTGGTCTTATGTTTACTCCAGTTTATACGCTAGGCAAATCTTTTAAAGTCCATTTGAGTTTCACTCATAGAGTGGCTCACTTGCTCTTTTTTTCTTTTTTAGTGGTATCATCTCTAAACCATACTATTGATGGAGTGTCACAAACAGACTTTGTCTCATATTGAGATCTATTTTTAACATTTTAGTACAAATTTTAGGATTTGTATGTGTTACTTTATTTTAATTCTTTAATCTGCAGATTATAGCAGGTGAATTAGTGTTTAGTATTACTCTCCCCTATGGGGATTTTACTTTGTTTATAATATTGTTCAAGGCCCTAATGACCTTATTGTGTCAACGGGCCTATAAAACCTAATTAAATTAAATATATATGATTCACTTACTCGAATCAAACCAAACTAGAAAAAAAATCCATAAGTTTTTAGGCTGTTGTAAATACCACAATTGGCCTAAAATATGCAAATATATTTTAATAACAATTCTTGTGTGGCAAAAGTAAATGCTTGTTAATTATTACCATATGGACCGGATAATAAGTTGCACTTTTTTCCCGAAAAACAGCCTTTATAAAACCTTTTTATAGCCCATAGTTGCACCCTTGGATAATATGTAACCGATGTGCTATCTATGAGGACTGAAGATATAAATGAAATAGTTTGCTATCACCACAACAGATGGTGCTCTTTACAGCTAAACTTTGACAAGGTGAACTATTGTTGCATGAACATGTTGAAGAACTTACATTTATACATGATAACTTATAACTTATAGCACTAGAGTTCAAAACTAATACACTTTTGTTTTAATAACGTGTAATTATTTTTATTTTACATGATTTTAGCAGATTTAACTATGATATGATTTGATTCAAACTCAAAAAACCTTCTTTGCAGATTTCCATGAACTAATGACACCTTTGAACACATAGATCTAAATTTACATGAATATTTTTGTTTACTTAATATTATTATTTACATAGCGCACTAAATAATTTTACATACATGATCACGTCTCATGATCCTTAAAGAGCACTGAGTTGCGTTGCACACATTAAGAAATCAAGTATTATTTAAAAAGTTGTTTATAGGTTTTAATATTGTTTTCAACAAAATGTAGGCTAAAAATATCAGCATTTTTCTGACGAGTTAAAAAATTTAAATTATGAATTTAAAGTTTAAAGTTTAAAAATAAAATTATATGACAATTTATGTGAATATTTGTACTGATATTAAAGCAAAGGGCTAGGAACTTAAATCTTGCCTTCCTCTATCTAATAAGTAATGTTTTGATAGAATAGCAACAGAACATCTTAAGATAATGTGGGATAGTTTTAAAGTGTTTTTTAAGTTATCATATACATTTTTTAAACAAATTAAAATCTAAACTTTTTAAATGGTCAGAACTTTCTCCTACGTTTTCTTGAAAGCAATATTAAAAGAATCAAAGACTCCAAGCATCTGCAACATTTCTCATTGCTCTACCATACGGCCCTCTTAAAAGAAATAATATTTATGTTTACAATGTCGATTGTTGAGTTAGCAGTGGATGTCAGGCCTTTGCTGTTGATGTGTTTGTTAAGCTATTGTGAAATATATAGGTTTAAATTAGGGATAGGATCCTCAAATCTCTAATATCTTTAAGAATTTGATGATCAAATCCTTAAGAATATTAGAGATTTGAGGATTTGAGAAAATTTTGGATTCAAGACTCGAATATTAAAAAAAAAAAAAAAAATTTTTCGATTAATTTTTTTTAATAGCTTTAATACTGCTTATTGGTGGCTTAGAACCAATCATAGTTATAGAATGAACTCAACCAGGCCTCAGACCAGTAATTTAACACCTAACTGAATTAATGAATGTTATAATGAATGGATCATAAGAAATAATGTTGGGTTGTCATGAATATATGTTTTAGGGTCCAGCTGGCCCACCTGGTCAGCCCGGAAGACAAGTGGACGGGGATACTATAGAGGGTCCACCAGGTAGTCCTGGTACGCCTGGAGAACCAGGCATCATAGGACCTCAAGGACTGAAGGGCAGCAAGGGTTCTCATGGTGACAGAGGAGAGTCTGGACTTCGAGGAGACAAAGGTTGATCCTATAATCTGTTACTGTGCTTGATTCATGACTATGGAGTTTAGGGTTTGATCACCGTATAAAAGCATATCGTATTTCACCACATAAACATCAAATATTTTATGCCAAATTTTTGTGGATAAAAGTCAGGTGTGATCATTATTTGAAGTTTTAAATAATAATTGCAAAAATATATTTTTTTTAATGCTTCACACCTTAACATGTCACTGGTAGACAATCACTAGTTTAGCTTGCACAGGAAAATGCGAGTCTTACCATGTCATGTGACTTACTAGTCCCCTTGCTACAAACCATGCAATTTGGCTTTCGGAAATATACCTAGGCCTACTGACAATGTGCATATACTAGGGATTCTAGGCTTGCAGAGAGTGAGAAGACAACTGCACATCCAGGGTCAACAGTTATAAGATATTTATTAGTGCATGGAAATGAGAAGGGGGAGAGGATAAAGTAATTTGGCCTCTGTTTACCTTTTAAATTTACATGACGAACAGGACTATTTGAAAATTTTGCAATGAAATTTTATAAACATATTTTTGGATTGGAAAAAACGAGGTGCGACGATTATGTGGTGAAATATGATAGTCCTTTTTAGTACTATAGTAATATAAGTCACGCAAACAAGGTTTTTATAATTTTCATTATTGCCTTTACTAAACAAGAGGAAAAAAAGAAAAGAAAATCACAATGTAAAAACATAAAACTTTGTGTTTAAAAATGTGTGTGACACCATTTTTGCCATGGAAGCCACAAGAAAGGAAGATGATCTCACATTTGTGCTTTGGAATTGTTCCCGCATTTTTTCCTCTTTCCCAAGATGAGCTTTCGTCACCCAATTTAATTATTTCTATCAATTTTTATTATTATATAATCACTTAGCCATTGTCAATGGCGTAGAAAGAGATAGGTTGGGATGTGTGAGTAGGCATTTTTCACTTTGAGTCAAGTTTGAATCAAGTTTGAATGAAAATGTAGAGTTTATTCAAGTTTGAGTAATATAAAACACTAGAAATATTTTAAGTTGATTTTATGTAATAGATCCATTTATAAATCATTAGTACCAACATATATTTCCTAGAATGACTTTTTTTTTGTGAAAAAAAAATCATCACACAAATTCTGATTTTTAAATTATATCTAATATAGTTGTACAATTTTTTTTAGTAAGTCAAAAGGAAATATTTAGAAAATATAGTTGATTTGAAATAATATCTAAAAATTGAATCAAATTAAGCTCAGAACTTTTGAGAAAAGTAAAAAATTCAGAGTAATTAAATTTTTTGAATTCAGTGAAAATCTTTTGAGTCTTGTTCGAGCAGCTACTAAAATTCGACTCTAACTCGAATTTTCGAGTACTCACACAACTCTAGTCCATATTTTGGTATAACAACTTTTATTCGCTAAAGGTGTGCAGTGAAACCTTGATTCATCTTTTGCGTCGGTGATCTGAAATAAAAAACAATGTATATGGGAAAACGATAAATGCGGGTGTTTGTATGAAATTAATAAAAAATATAAGATTCGCCAATATGTATTTACTATACTATATAATTAATCATTAATCTTCATTTGTTTTGTTGAACCTTTCCTTTTCAAATTTAACAATAAACTCTATGACACTGGTGCAGTTAAGAAGGGGGGAGGTAGTAAAAAAAACCACCTTTACATTCCTCTAAAAGGATGTGTCTGGAGTATTAGTGGCACAATTGTCTACAAATAGGATTTTCCTTCATTGTGCACTGAATGATGCACAAAGTCTCTGAAAATCTATTAATTCATCCACACTTTTGAGTTGGCACTGTAGGTCACGGAAAGCTTCTTTACATTTTTAAAACACCATAGTTTCACGAACTTTCTAATAAAGATGGGCACTCGTTTGTCTGAGCCATCGCTGTGTGTGCACAGTAGTATTGACAATCGCCCCTTCGCACTTTTTACTCCATGGTAGGTCTCTCCTTCCAATGTCAACGTTCGGTCTCGCAAGAAATAGACAAATAGACCTGTTTCATTTGTATTATAGATGCCCTGAGTCTCATACCCACACAACAGCTTCGAAAGAATCTCGAACCCGAGGTCGGTGGCATTGGTGGCCATAGCAGCACACTCCCTGGCCAATTTCTTAAATAACAGGCCATGGTGTTACTTGAGGCGGGAGATCCAACCATTTGAAGCTAAAAATATCTCAATCCCCATTCTCACATCTATTTTGAGGGATTTCTCCATCAAAATGCTCCCATCCATTGGAATGCCTGATGCTCTGGCCTACTGGTATCAGGTTCAGAGGAAATTTTTCAGCTTGCTGTTGGTCGACACCTTGCCTGCCTTCCTTTTCTTTGATGATGTACCACACTTATCAGCCTACTCTTTGACTTTCTTTTTCTTTGAAATAATCGTGTTTAAAGTAGATGGTGGAAAGCCTAATCCCTTGGCCTCGTCAATCCTCTTCTCTAATCAATTTTTCTCCACCTTTTTATGATGCACGGTCATTCTTCTAAAGTCCCAACTTCTTTCACAGGAAGAGCCAGGTAAAAATGTTTGATTAAAAGACAATGATTACTCTAATAATAATAATAATAATCACTGTTCAGGACTGAACACACGTGATGAAATGCGTACTAAACTAGACAAAAGTGGGAAGTTAAATGAGTCATACTAGAATATAGGCAGGCTTTCCCAGTTGGACGAGTCTCTCACCATTCCCCATCCCCGCCAGACCATTGTTTAGCTGTTAAGATGCTCAACTATAACTTGCTAAATCACATTTAAAAACATTAACAGCTGTTACTACTACCGATCATACCAACATTTGTGTGTGTCTCTTTCTTAAAAATGAGCAATCATGGATTAATATTCTTAGGGACAAAAAATTCTAACCGTTATATGAGGGAAAACGATAAATCGAGGAACAGGTGATGCGAGTTTAATTGTTATTGTTTAGATAGGATTTGTTCAGGGACCATATAAATTAAGCAATGGATTCTATAAAACGATAACACTATTTTTGAATTTGTAAAACACTTGTGTAATTGATTCTGACTGAGACTGGTTGGCAAACATGGAGTGCCACAACTCATCACCAGCCATTTAAACAGTACTATTGGGTAATGTTAATACTAACACTATGGTATGCATTTATCAGTCAGCTCACAAGCCGTGGGCCGTAATTTCAGTTTAATGCAGCCAATTAATGTTTATTTGTCCCCCCCATTGTTTCTATAGCACCAGATGGACTAAAAAAAAGTCCGCTGGTAAAACTTTATTTTCATTTCCCACCAGACTTAACGTATGGAAATATCATGGTAGCCCTGGTGGAGTACTATTTTAGACCTGCAGCAAGACTGGGGAATGGACGTGTTGAGTCCAGATAGTGGATCGTTAGCCTCGCCCAATTAGCCTCGTGGATGAGGCCTGTTGATAGCCGTGCGGAGTGAACAACAAATGATTGATTTGTACAACACGACAATAATAAAGTTCAGGAAAGCATGATAGCATTGAGTGTGTCTTTATTGTATGATCCCTGCATTTGGCAAAGTGGAAATATGTCGCCGAACAGTGGTAAACCTCTTCATTAAATTTGCATTTATTAGTTTATTTTTTCTTTTTTCTTTTTCTTTGTTTTTATCAATTTCTATTACTATAACATTGTAAGTATTTTAAATACTTATTTAAATGTTTAGAAAGACCCATAGATCAACTTTTAACTATGATTCTTACAAAATCAACTGGAAATTGTCATGTGGTCGACTAGTTGTAGACCTCTGCTTTAAAGAAATAAAGCACAAGATTAACAAGCCTTACTTGAATCTAGGAGGCCAATGTTTGATTCCAGCCCACTATACTCTACTATAATATACTAAGTATAGTTTAATAGTATTGTATGAAAATGATAGTGCAATTCCTATGGTTTAATTTGCTCTTAACTTTCCTCTTTGCATTAAGCTGTTAATAACATTTTATGTAAAACATATTACAATAATATTCACCATCAGTTTCACAATAAAGTAGGTAATGGGTTAATCTCCGATTAAAAATATATTATGATAAAGTAGATTAATTCTAATTCCCAATATTTGTTAGTGAGTGAAACAACAAGTAGCACACATGAAGATGGCTCCTGTTTAATTTACCATTCCCTGTGAAACCTTCTAGGAGTTAACCCATCAATACACACACACACAAAAAAGTGTTCATTCTTTTTTCCTTATCGCTATCTTAGAGGTAGAGAAAGTATTGAGATCATCAAAAAAATCAAACTCATGATTTTGATGAATGTCGACGTTTCATGACCCCCGAATCCAAAAAAGTGGTTTTTGAATATCCGTCTGTCTGTCTGTCTGTCTGTCTGTCTGTACCTCGGACTAGAGCCTCAACTATTTTACCAATCGTGCTAAAACTTGGTATCTAGGGTTTTCATAGGGTTGCCTCGAGGGGTTTTTGGAATTGGATATCCAACCCTAAAATTAAAGGAAGTTTACTGAAGGACAAAAATAGAAAAATTGATTTTTTCAAAATCGGCACTAACGATTTTGATTAAATTTCATTTCAAAACATTTATAAACATTCCAAACAAAATGGCTACTCTCAATATTTCGGAAAAATTACTTTAAGTGTTCCGGTCTGATGCTTAAATTCTCATTTTTTATCATATCTCTGAAACTATTACAGATATGAAATTACTTATCATTGAAAATATGTAGGGCTACTTATAATACAAATCTTATAATTGAAACATATTTTTATAAAACCAATAATTTTCAAGCTATATGCAAATATATTTATATTTTAACTTTTCGAACAAAAAAGGTAAAGTATATTTACCGTAAAAAAATTCTAACCTAAAATGTTGATGGATGTCGATGTAATATGACTCCATCCTCCCCAAACCCTAAAAAGTGGTTTTTGCAATTATGTCTGTCTGTGTGTCTGTTTAACCCTAAGATTAAGGGTAGTTTAGTAAAAAGTGAAAAGAAAAAAAATATATTTTCTCAAAATAGGCTCTAACGATTTTGATTAAAATTCGTATCTAGGTGTTGATTCAGATTATAAATGAAATGGCTATTTTCATTTTCCCATGAAAATGACATTTAGGGTACTTTACAAAAGTGGAAATTTCTGTATCTCCACAACTATTTGTAATACTAAATAACTTATCATTGCAAATGTGTAGTACTATTAAAAATAAAAAACTGTTATATGAAATATATTTTTATAAAAGCAACAGTTTCTGAGATATTGGCAAATATATTAATACAATTTTGTGAGCTTTAGTTGTAAAGAGATACTCCTTAAGTTTTAACACAATAATTCTCTAATGCCATAGAGTAAGTAGAGTGCTCCGATAGGCTTTGGGAGGGGGGGGGGAGCTCAAAAAATGTTGACAAAAAAATACTTCAATATTTGAGAGTAAATCTCCCGAAATTTGCGATTATTATTGAAATTTATTAAAAGCAAATAATAAGAACATCATGCCAATAAAACTATTAGTGACTTTAAAATTGATTTAATTGACTTAATTTCTTGAAGGGGGTGCACGCATCCCTCATGGATCTGCCCCCGTTACAGCATTAATCTATCTCTCATTTTAGACTCAATAGTCAATATTTACCTATTTTATTGGTCAAAATTTATAAAAGAGAAATTTAATAGCAATGCGATAACCATAAGATGTGCATCCCTTAATAAAATGACGAAAATTTTAACCAAAAGTCAAAATTTTAATATGAAGTGTTGACACTTGGGGACCCAATATCGATATTTTTTTATTGGTCCAAGTACTGTATATAAATGAAGACGTTAATTCTTTAAAAATAAAATTTTAAAATTCAAAACCGTGAGTCAAAAAATGTTTTACGTATGTATTGTGCAATTTATTCTCGTGTTTTCTAGTGTATATTATGTTACGAATTATGAGTAAATATCTTCATTTTTAAACAATAAAGCGAGAAAGTTCGTGCGACATTTTGTACCATTTATTTATTTGTTCCAATCACTCTTTCCTGTGCATTCTTCAAAAGGCATATATAAATGGGTGTTTTCAAGCAATAATATTGTGATTTGTGTTGGCCACAGGAGAACGGGGCTTGACTGGCCTACCTGGCCAAGATGGTAATCGTGGGGAGCCAGGAAAGGAAGGCCCCCCAGGGAATCAAGGAGAAAGAGGAGAGTCGGGATTTCCCGGCACACCAGGACCTCAGGGTGGGCCTGGCTTAGTTGGCTTACCAGTAAGTACACTTTCTTTAACAGTTGAAGCATTGATTGCAACAACATTGTTAATTACATACATAAAAACCATTTTACTACCATTTCTTTTAACTTCTATTATAAAATTACATAATTATATTAGATACCTTTCATTAGGGGTGTACCGATGCAGATACCGATGAATCGTTATCAGATGAATCGTTGTTAGTACATCGGCAATTAATCGTAATCAGCGATTATCATGTTGATTAATCGTTGTTGTTTATTTAAGTAAACTTAAAGCAAAATTTTCTAGTTGGGAGTTTAATGATCAAAATCTCAAAAAACAAAAACAAAAAAACACTTATATACAACACACTACATCTGAGTTACGGGCTATGCCAAAATTACATAACCAGATAAAGAAATATAGGTTCATACCGATGATAAAACTAACAATATAGTTTCAACTTTTGCTGGTCAGGCATAAAATATATTTTTTATGCATAAAATCTTTTTGTATCAATTACATTAACTGTTATCATTCTCTTAAGCATATTTCTCATTAGTTAATAATAAATAATCGATAATCAGGATTAATTGGTGTAGATAACAATTATAACAATGAACAATTATTTTAAACAATCTGTATCAGTAATCATTTTTACTGAATTGGTACACCTCTACCTTTCATTGATGCTAGTATGCATCACTAGATCTAATTTAATGTATTCATAACTGAACCCTATAATTTGCAGCTGTCACATTTGACTGTTAGTAAATAAATAATACACTTTACTTAGTCGCTTCTTCTCACATTTCATACCTTCTTCTGTGCATCCATTTCGACAGTAGTCCTTTAGCACACAACAGCCAGTATTCTCGGTAGAGCAGTTGATATCTTGTTGGAGGTTTTTGTTTTTATTTGTTACATCATTTTGTACCTTCCTCTTTTCTTGGTGATGCCGGCAAAGTTAACCTTAAGGAATTCTTGTGGGGGGAGGGGGGCAGTTAAGGACAAAGCAAAATGATAAGGTTGTTGACTTGTGTAATTTACATATTAGAAATAATTACAGTGTCCGGAATGACTATAGGGATGATATACTAACGTAAATAGTGCGATCTTGATTTTATATAGTCTACACTATGTCCATGGCACTTACAAGCTTCCTTTAGGCATGATTAGTATAGCAAGTAACTACTTCGCGACTCACTCTCAAACCACATAATAAACATAAAATAATGTGATATTGAGATAAATTGTTATTAAAGCCACCGCTGTGGACCCTTTTTCTCCCGTAAACTCATCGTAACAAAATGCTTTTAAACCAAACTTAGAAGAGTAGCACATCTGGTATCACCAGAGAAGTGTGGCACATCCGATCAACTAGCATGCCACTAGAGTTGTGTGTCTTAGAAACCCGCCCGCTCAGGCATAATCCCTCCAGTTAAACTCAAGGTAGGACAATGATAAACACTGATTGACTGGTTGTCCCGTGCCAAAACCTCCCCTTTACTCTGAGAAGACACACGTGCAAATTGAAATAGAACCCACCTTCCGGATCGAGACGAAATAATACAAATAAAATAGTAAGAACCACGAATGGGAGTATAATTTCAACAGTGGCTTCATAAGAATGAAAATTACTAGATTGAAAAGTTAATAGCTTAAAAATAAAGTTAGTGAACTTAAATTTATAAGATATATTGCTTACAACTTTGATTATGGCTTGGGCTACTTAAGATTAGCATAGAACCCCACACTTTCTTATAACTTAACATTTTAAATAAACAATTTAATAAAGATAAGTAATTACTAAATTAGGCCTAGAATAGAAAAATATACAAAATATGTGGAAGTTTATTATGAAAACAACAAGCTTGACTAGTTAAATAGCAATACTATATAATTAGGATGTTTCCTCAGTCTACGGACAATGACAAAATATAATTTCTAAGAAACTGAAGGAGCAAGGAAGGAGTAAAATTAAGGATAAACTAGCTATTAGCTGATGGACACTTGCAAGCCTATTACATGAATAAATGAATCTAGGGGTTGAAGGATAATATTAAATTATCCATAGTAACTAACATATGCAGCGGAAACATGGACTTTGGATAAAAGAGAAACAAGGAAAGTGGAGGCCATGGGTATGAAGTTTGTGAGGAGCATGCTAGCTGTCAGCTAGGGTTAGGAATGAAGATGTAAGGTCTAGAGCTGGGGTACAAGGAGTACATGAAATAGTAGAGGAAGCTAGGATGAGATGGTATGGACAGGTAATGGGAATGGAAGGGGAGAGGATTCCAAGAAGATTAATGGATATGAAGTATGTAGGGAAGAGACCACAAGGAAGACCAAGGAAGAGATGGGAGGAACAAATAGCAGAGAGTGTGCAAGTGAGAGGAGGAGAGTGGAAGAGAGTGCAGGAGGAAGAAGGTGGAAGGACAAAGGGAGATGGAGGCATTTTACTAAACAGACCCGGCCGCAGGCTGGAAACAGTTCATGATGATGATTACTAGCAAACTAAACAGGGTAAAATAAATATCTAAATGGAATGGTCGAGAAAGTGGAAGTAAAAAATATTAGGATGCACATATAATATGAGTACAGTTTTTGGAAGGACATATTTAGGAGAAAAACATCACAGTATATTCAGGCTGAAACAGTATATATTTGATAAATTACACAAATCATATTATAATTAAATATATAATACAAAATACAAAGATAAATTGATTTAGCTATATAGCTTTTTGTACAATAGCTGTAAAATGTATGTTTTATGATCATCTTATTGAATTAACAAATCTATTTAAAGAACAAACCCCATTTAAATACACGTTAATATGAAATTGGTGCTAAGTTTCAGGTGACACCTCTAGGGTGCCTACAAGCAACTTGTCACCAGTTATAAAATTGTAAATATAATATAAGAAGTGGCATTGCTTTATAATGTACTTGTAGATGGTATCTAGTAAAAATATGATAATATTTTAATAATCAAGCATCGTTTCCAAGCTTTACAAAGAATAAAATATACGTTATTTTTAGAGTTGGGTTGAATCCATTATTTTATGAATCATCATCATCATCAACTGTTTCCAGCCTGTGGCTGGGTCAGTTTAGTAAAATACCTCCATATTCCTCTTCTTCCACCACTCTTCCTCCTTTAATTTCTTCCATTCTTCTCTCACTTGGACACTTTCTGTTATCTGTTCCTCCCATCTCTTTCTCGGCCTCCCTACCAGTGGGGGATTAAGGGTCCTTGGGCCACCAGGCCCAATTTGCAATGCCCCCCTCCCAAAAAAAACACCCACCAACAACCAACAACTAGTCATTCACACTGGTATACTACAATGGACATGAATATTGCAATAGCAATTTAGGTTTCGAGGAAAGCTTTTGTTCTATTTGAATGAAGTTTTTTTAGTATTATGAACTGAAATAAAAATATTAATTAATTGGTTAATTTAAGCTTTGAAAAACATGAAACATAGTTTTTGAATGGGGAAAAAAATCGTTATTTTCAAAGATATTTTTATTTAAACTCAAACAAACGACAATACATTAGTACAATCATATCATATTATGATCACTAAAGAAAAAAAAATACATAGCTGTACTTTTTTTTAAGTTAGGAAAAACTATTGACTTTGAAATTGATGCGCTAAAAACATGTTTTAAAATTATTATAAGATATTATTATTTAAACTCAAACAAAAGACAATACATTACTATAATCATATTCATATTATAATAGCAGTATTTTTTTAAGTTATGAATAAAAATTTATTCCTGGGGCCTGCGGCCTGGACCTAATCGGTAATCCGCTACTGCTCCCTACACTCTTCATTTCCAACATTTTCTTCTGCATCCTCTCTTTTTCTATCCTCATTACCTGCCCATACCAATCAGTCTTGCTTCCTCTACTATCTCATGTACTACCTGCACCTCTACTCTTTACTGGATAAATTAATTCATAATCTTGTTTATCCTCCACTTTTACAAATCAAAATCTCAAATTTATCTTAAAAATCTCGAATCCGAATCTTGGAATAATTATGAACATAATAGAATAATAAAAAATATAATTAGTAACTAAATGTTAATATTCTTTCTTATAATCAATTCATTATAACATTCACATATTCGGTTAAGTGATAAATTACTGGTCTGGAGCCAAGTCGTTAAGTTCATCCTATAATTATTATAGTTGGTTCTGAATAACAAATAAGCAGTATTAAAGCTCTAAAACAAATTTCACTTGGAAAATTAAAACAAATATCTTTCTCTACATATTTAAGTCTTGAATTCAAAATTTCATTGAATCCTCAAATCTCAAATATCCTTTAGGATTCGAAGGATTTGAGGACCCATCCCTAGGTATTTTATAATATTAGGAGAACATATATTAGAATAAAATATCCAATGATTTGCTTACAAGTAGTCTAAGCAGTCCTATAGGCCATTCACATCTTATTTAACAAATAAAACACCTTGTCTGTGGGCATGATGTTTGCTTCAAACAATATATAAGCACCTTTTAAACCAGTGGCTTTCAAAGGGTGTGCCGAGGCTCCAACGTTACCCCATGGATGTTTCGAGAATAAGAGAAAATGTATTAAGTACACAAGTATTGTACCACACTTTTTTTTATTAGATTATTAATTTGTTAATTATATTATTGTATATTGTATTGTATTATTATATTGTATTATTATTAATATTAATGAATTTTTAACTACCTAATAGTATTATTATTTTAAGTACCTAAGTCCTCTTCTAAGAGTTTCCTTAGCCCTTAGCACCTGACTGTAAGGACGTTAATATTAAATCAAGGGTGCTGCCCTGGTAAAAAATATTGATAAACACTGTCCAAGAGACTGGTTTGAATCTTGGTAAGGCCTAATATGAGGGGTTAGTTCCACTACAAGCTATCTACATACAAGAATAATAATAACCAGGTGTCTTATAGCTCATCTCATGCTAGTGCCAGAGAAATAAAAAGTACAACAGGGTCTATATTTTACTGTATTAGTTTGTGGTTTTTGTCAAACAATAACACCTTTGGTGTACATAACATGTTGTAATTTTGACCCACCAGGGCCCAGCAGGCACATCGGGTGCTCCTGGTGTTCCGGGACAAAAGGGAGACTCTGGTTCCCCCGGAGAGCCAGGCCCACCTGGGACATCGACTATAGGAGGAGGAGACCTCGGTTCAACTAGCTTGCCAGGCCCTCCGGGACCCCAAGGAGAGGACGGGCTCAGAGGAGAGAAGGGTCAAATGGGGGAGAGAGGGTCCCCGGGTGAACAGGGCTTGTCTGGTCTGCCAGGGAGGGAGGGGCTGCAGGGTGAGGAAGGGGAGGTGGTAAGTTAACCATGGTTAATACTAAAATATACAGTATTCACTTAATTTCCCAACAAAATTACATTTTTAGCCTTGTTAAAATATAATTACTGTTTGATTTTTTTGTATATGTATTTGGAAGATTCAATACAAAATACCTCAAAAAAGAGAAAAGAGGTTTTCCTTAAAGAAATATTGTTTAATTTTCTTAAATTAATCCACAAGTCTTGGATGTGTGAAACAAATAGAATTAACTTTCATGTTTAATTTGAATTAATATTTACTTGCAGGGTCCTCCTGGAGAAAAAGGAGAATCTGGACCAAGAGGTCCTGAAGGACCATTGGTGAGTCATTAGGTCCCTCCATATCAATACTCTCCTGTCAGGGTTGTTTTCAATAAAATAGTTGTTCACCAAGTCATCATTATTAATTAACTATAAAAACTAAAATTCAAAATCAGAAAGGCTATATGAAAAAATCTCATCTTAGAAATGGTTGCCATTTTTTAATAGTTTAGGCTCAATACACAAAATAAACGTAATATAGAAGTTGCACTCACATTTTCAGCTCCCAACGAGCAAGTTGTCACTAGCTTTGAAATTGTAAATGTAAGAAGTTGGCTGTATTACTATTTAATTTACTTGCCAATGATATCTAGTAAATATATTATAAATCATAATTCTTTGATAATCTAGCAGCGTTTCCAAACAAACAAAAATTGAGTAGTTTAGTGTTTGTGTAAAGGTATGATTCCCTCGGCACGTATTGCGTCTGCGACCAGTGACCGGACTGGTTTCCATAGTTTATGTGCCCAGTTCCTTTGAGGCATCTGCGACTGGCGACCAGAGTGCACGTCCTGCGTCTATAAACGCACCACCGAGCAAGCGTGTGTTTTAGTAGAGTTATATTTAGTTTCGTCATAATTGCTTGCCAACACAGGAAATAAATAGAAGCTGTTTACAATAAATACTTAAAAGGAAAAGTGCTTCAAAGGAACCACGCTATTCGAGGAAATCTTAGGTCTCAGTTAGTCCACGCTTACAGTGATGACATTATTATTATTATTATTATTATTATTATTATTATTATTATTATTATTATTATTATTATTATTATTATTATTATTAATCATCATCATCATCATAATCATTATAATCATTATCATAATCATTATCATAATCATAATCATTATCATCATCATTATCATCATCATATACATGGCGAAATTAAGGGATAACCCTTCTCTTCCATAACAACCATGTCTTAAGTTATCATGACACTACATTTATCAATTATTATCATTAAATAAAACACACGAGACATGTATTTGAGGAAAACATTATTAAGGTGGTGCTTACAATTTAGGGACATTAAAATATTAAGGGGAGGTTGTCCTAAGTCTGTATCACAGTTTTATATCTGATTGGACTGGTTTTGAAAATGGTCCAAGCACAACTGAAATGGTTTTATGAATTTTGTTCAAATTTGATATTTATTTAATTTTTTTAATTTTAATTTTATTCCTTAAAATAAGGGTTGTTTATTGATTACTATTTTTTAATAATTATAAATTTTTTTTAAATTAGCGCTAAATATTTTGTTTGAAATGGCTATTTGGTGTATATTTGATATAACAAATAATAGTGTATACCTATTTTTTGGGAGAAAATTTGCTCAAGGGTTGTTTACTAATGACTAACTTATGAAAATAATACCGCACATTCCCCCCCAACATAATTTCATTGTAAAGTGTGAACTGTGTTCTTCTTTTCATTGTAAAAGTCATATTGTGTTGATTCCCTTTTATATAATTTCTACATGTATTTCATGTACCGTCTTCTAAATATAAACTATAAACTACCTCAAATAGAGAAAAGAGGTTTTCCTTAGTGAGATATTATTTTTTATAAGTGTGCATTTTTTTAAAAAGTGAGTTCAACTGTAGATTATTGAAAGTTTTTTTTGCTCCAAATCTTTTTAATAATTTCAGTATATAAAAAATTTAAGAACATTAGTTTAGTTTTAGTTGGAATTTGGAATGACACATACAGTATGGTAAAAATTCAAGAAATTCTAAATTATTTCAAATATCTGAGATAGTTTTATGTGACTGCTGCTGCATAGTAGCGACAGTAAATTCTGTTTGTTCTCCTGTAAGCAGGGCCCCACTGGTAAACCAGGTCCTGCAGGGTTGATAGGACAGCCAGGACATAAAGGAGATCAAGGAGATGATGGGATACAAGGACCTGTCGGACCAAGAGGACTTCCTGGATCCATGGTACTTAAGTTGTTTACATCTCTCATTTATTTAATCTTATACACAGAATGAAATGGTTTCACTTAATAGTTAATATACTTTCTCCACTAAGCTGTGCACACACACTCACCACCTCCATTATATTTTGATTTTAAACCTCATCTTAAGGATAATTTACTAATGATTGATTTTTGAAAATTCAAAATTTCTCAAAAACTGCTTTTACAATTTTGTTTTTAAATGTGTCTGGGAAGTGTTAAACATGACAAATAACACTATATACTCATTTTTGGAGGAGAAATTTGTTTAAGGGTAGTTTCCACACTACTGATTTTTGAAAATTTGATATAGTTTTAAAATGGCTCTTGACAATTATAAGAGTCTCCTCTATTTGTCCAAATGAACGAGAGGAAGTTTTGATCATACATAGTTTCGTGTTGAGCTAGACTGCCGAGGACAGGGAGATCAAGGTTCGAATCTTGGTCGGATGAACTGGAGGTGGTTTTTCCTAAAAGGTTTTCCACTCTCCCTCCACGCAAATACGGGTTCACTTTCTCTAAATTCAACCTTCCCAATTCCTAACCCTTTAGCCTAATTAGTACTTAAGCGTATAACCTGAACGAATAGTAAGACTAAATAAATAAAAAAATTATACATCTCCAGAATGAGCACACCTTTCTTATGTACACTTTGCTCATTCTGAAAGTTATCTTACCTTGCTTGTTTCCACTATGGTGCAGCTTTTACAAAAGCTCCATAATGGAGACTGTAAGCTTTCAGCATAAACAGGGTGCGCACATATGTCTTAGCTGGAGGAAACCTGGAAAATATGCTTATGTAGATAATTTTGACTGTTTGTAATAATTTGTTGGAATGCTGTTGAAATCACCGAGTTCACCTAGATATTGGTTTTTGATGGTGTCTTGATCATTGTTCTATCTTATGAGTCTGTTAAGTTGGACCACATGAATTGTTCTTAATTACCAGTAAGCCGAAGGTCTGAGTGCATATTTAGCTCTGGATGGACGAGAAGTGCATCAAACCAACCTTTGTGTTGAAACCTCATTATCACATTTAACAGTAGTCATTTTTTAAACCACAAATAATAAAAGTAATACTAAATAACAATCAATATTGTTGACAGTTAAAACTATTTATAACAAAACTAACTTTTTTTGAAATCGTATAAAATTTTCTATCTATTTAAAATAAATGTTGTCATTGTGAATAACTGAGTATTGGCATTATAGCATATGGTATGATACAGAATTAATTCATTTAGTAGACAATATTTCAGCAGATTAATTTGTGTGTAATTTGTTCTCTCCATTTTACAGTTTTATCAAACGAACTTGACAAAATTATGTAAGTATGTTATTGACAAACTTAGTAAAACTGCTAAAGTAGCCTAATTATTTAATGTACCATAATACCCTGGGGCCACATCTATTTTTCCAACTCTTCTCATAATAAAGACAGACCACCGCTATTATCAACCAGGGCTAGGCTAGTGCCCAGGGTGTACACACAAGCTGTCATATTTACCTGTGAGAAAATAAAACAGGAAACAAGAACAACTAAATTAATTAAAAGTGAAAATTTTAAGAACCAGAAAAATATAAAACTCAAAATAATTTTTCTACAGATCCAAATGAAAGATAATTGGTACATAAGTTTCTGCAGAAGAGTATGGACATGAACATAGACATTAAATGTAAGAGAGACAAGGAATTTGTAGGCCTTGGGACTGAAGTTTGTGAGGAGCGTGCTAGCTGTAACAAGGAAACAAGCTTATGAATAAAGTTATCCAAGAAAGAGTGGGGGTACAGGGAGTACATGAGATAGTCGAGGAAGCAAGACTGAGATGGTATGGGCATGTAATGAGAATAGAAAAAAGAAAAGAATACCAAAGAGAATTATGGAGATGAACTATATAGGAAAATATTACAATGGAGACCAAGAATGAGACGAGAGAAGCAGATAACAGCAAGTGTGCAAGTGAGAGGAGAAGAATGTAAGCAAATAAAGATGGAAGGAACAAGGAAGATGTAGGTATTATGCTCTGTTCTTTCAACGCTTCCTAACACAAACCTGGTTGTTTGGCACAAAGTAGTGAAAACGATTAACCCCAGGGCACAGACAAGGTGTACCCCAGACCCTCAGCCTCCATCTTAAAATGTATGCACTCACTGGGAGAGCTTGAGTCCTTCACCACAGGTATTGCTAGGTGCCATGAAGGGGCATTCAAACAAAAAATTAGTCGGGGTCAGATTCTGAAGCCATTTTGGGTGGAGTTGGAGTCTGAGTCTGTAGAAAGGTAGCGAGTCAGACTCATAGGAGTTAAGTTTTTTTTTGAACAGTTTCTAAAGAGTATTTTTTAAGCTAAATGGTTAATAAATGACATCCAAAATGCAAGGCCTTCTTAACAGCATTGTAGGAACCTGGGAAAAATGCGTTGAGACTCTACTAGCCCTACCCACCATAGTAATAAAAATATAAACGGTTAATATGGCAGCATCCCACTGCTCAGTGTACCCACGAATTAAGTGTGTGACAAAATAGAGTTGTTTTTCATTTAACGGGTTGGAGAGTGATGGGTGTGGGGAGTCTTTTAGCTGCTATATTTACCAACATATAGGCCTATTGCTAGTTTTGGCAGTTGGTGGTCTTATTTCAAAATATTGCTTTCAAATAAAAGTGGTGGGCTGTCTTAGAGTTGTTTTAGATATTAAACACTAAGACAACATTTTGCAAGAAATATATTCAAATATATCATTTTAAATCCTGCCAATGTTTTTTTTTAATTTAAAATAACAAATCTACTTTTAAAATCCTAGTTTAAAATTTAGTGTAAAACTTGAGATTTAAACTTTAATTTGATTAATAAAAATAAAATTTTAAATAATATTTTTATATAGATAATTTGAAAAGCACAATTAAAGAGAAATTAAAAAAACCACACATGATTTGGATTAACAGCTATTTAAATATTTTGGTCCAGAGCTTAGCCTCTATTTCAAAAGGGTCGTTCGCCCTATTAAGATGACACAGACATAATGTAAGCTTGGATAAAGCGGGTAGTTAGAGGAAAATATCTCATTTTCAATATCAGCACTATATTGTTCAAAATAAAAATACCTGCTATTATGTATTACCATGAGCTGACAGTCACTGGTTTGAAGCAAATAAAACACTCTTCAAAGCTCTGGTTTTCTATCCTTGCGTGCATCCACTGTTTAGTCCTTGATATTTTCTATAAGTGTACTGATACAGGTACCAATGAATCGTAATAGATCAATTATTTGTGCATCAGCACTGAATCATAATTGGTGAGTATCGGTGAATTTTCTTAATATTAAAAATGTGTAGCACAATAAATGTTTTGTCTTATGGACTTAAAAAAATAACAATAACGAATTGAAAATCTATGAACATACACAAATTACAATAAACAAGTAATGCGCGGGCCTGATTTTAATATACAGTCATATTTACAACACTACATTCAACAATTAAGGGAAAGGGAGACGTGTGACGTGGCCTCAGGAGGGGAGGAGAAATGAGTGACATGGCCACAGGAGGGGAGGAGATACGAGCTTAGGGGCCTGAGGAAGTGAGAGGAGACAAGCGACAAAGTCTGGAGAAAAGAGGGTAAAAAACTAACAAACACTATTCAAACAGCTGGTACTGTTGTAACTAATTTAATTTTACTACTCACACGTTTTTTCTATCTTTTTTTTATTTATTTATCCATCCAAGTGATTTAAAAAAGGGCTAGCTTTGGATCCTCAAATCCTTGGTGGGGGGG
>CABFWB010000994.1:162519-196782 GCA_902151455.1 Timema bartmani
CTGCATAGCTTGCATAGGCCAAGAACCGGCTCTGCTTCACCGATAAATGTTATTTCAGGGTCCTCCCGGAATCCCTGGTTCACCAGGCTCGGCAGGATTACCCGGCTTCACAGGCCCAGCTGGCCCCCCTGGACCACCGGGGCCTCCTGGTCCTCCAGGTGACAGCGGAAACATCCCCAACACATTAGTTGCATTGGATGGGAATGGACTGCCGGGGGTGGCTGGCCCCAGAGGACCAGCTGGCTCTCCTGGACTGGTGAGGATGATCATTTAAACCTTTAAACCTTGATTGGTTGGTGCTGCACCTCTTTTTGAGGGGACAACAGCAATAACAATATCACCTATTTTATTTTAGAAAAGCAACTCAAAGGAATTTTATTGAACTAAAATTGACTTGAGTGGTATATAATATGTTCGAAAACAAAGTGCTTAGGAAGATATTTGTTCCAAAAAGGGATGAAGTTAATGTAGATTGGAGGAGGTTACAAAATGATGAATAACACACCATGTACTCATTACAAGATATTGTTAGGATAATCAAGTCTCGTAGATAACGGTGGGCAGGACATGCAGTGCGAATGGGAGAATCTAGAACCGTGTTCAGGGTACAAACGGGCAAACCCAATGGAAAGAAACCATTAGGAAGACCTAGACGCAGATGGGAGGATAACATTAGAATTTACCTGAAAGAGACTGAGTGTAATGAGGTGTACTGGATAGAACTAGCTCAAGATAGGAATAAGGTGTAATGAGGTGGACTGAATAGAACTAGCTCAAGATAGGGATAGGGTGTAATGAGGTGGGCTGGATAGAACTAACTCAAGATAGGGATAGGTGGTGTACTTTTGTAGGTTCGGAAATGAACTTTTGAGTTCCTAATGTCATAGAGCAAGTAAGCATATAATATAAAAGCAAAGGAAAAATTATGTCAAATGGTTGGATTTAATAAACATTGAAATGTGTGGATCAGGCCAAAGATCAATGAAAATCAATTAAATCAAAGCAAACATTTAAAACACATAACTTCACAGAAGAGAGAGTTTCTTTCTGGGGGTCACTATTGAAAGGTCTCCTGAGGAAGATGCATGTGGGATTAAAATATTGAAGTGTTTGTAAATATGTTTTAATGTATTATACTTTTATTTGTGCTTAATTGTCTATAGTAATATCATATTTATTTAATTATAGGGTATATTATAAAATGTTTAATACGCTTTATTTTATACATATTGAAACATTAAAAGAAATCTACAAATTGTCAGTCAGATCCTAGTACCAGGTGGAAGGAATGGTTTCTTTTTAAATAGTATTTGTTTCATTGTTCCAGCCCGGGGAGCGAGGGGCAGCTGGCGAGAGGGGTCCTGAGGGACAGTCTGGGCCCATGGGGATGCCCGGTAAGGAGGGGTCCTCTGGGCTCTCCGGCCCACCTGGACAAAGAGGGCAGTCGGGAATACACGGCCTGCCAGGACCACCTGTGAGTTAGACACTCTAAGGGAGAAAGTTAGCACAGTTATATGTCTTCAAACCAAGTGGCAAGGGTGGTAGGTTACAGGGCTAGTAACGTTTAAACTCTTGAGATCAAATATGAGGCTCTCGAGCAAGATTGAAGTTTGTGAGGAGCATATTAGCTATTCACGAGGAGAAACAGGATTAGGAATTTAGTTCAGGCAAGATTGGGGGTACAGGAAGTACATGAGATAGTCGAGGACGCACAGCTGAGATGGTATCTGTTCATGTAATGAGAATGGAAAAGGAGAGAATACCAAAGAGAATGATGGAGATGAAGCATATAGGGAAAAGGCTGCAAGGGAGATCAAGAAAGAAATGGGAGGATCAAACAACAAAAAGTGTGCAAGTGAGAGTAGAAGAATGGAAGTGACTCTCTTAGTGCCACATCTATAACAGTATTCACGTCTATTTCATCATTTATTGTAAGGTTGTACAAGAAAAATTAAACTGTTATTGAGGAAGCGATTTTTCAGATTGTTTTATCATTTTTATCTGCACATCATGTTCTATAATAAATGAGAATGTTCTCATCCCAGTGAAATAATTCACACCTACCTTATCTATTGGGTAACGCCAGAACTAACACAAATATGGACAGTCAATCAGATCAATCGCGGCACTAAAAGGGAGGAAGAATGGTGAAAGGCTAGAGGAAATTGGAGGCATTTTATTTAACTAACCTAGCCCCAGGCTGTAAACAATTGTTGACGATAATAATGATATTCAAGCATTAAAGGACAAGTTCTAATTTTTTGACTGTTGTTTCCATCTTGGCTGTATACATCAAGTGAATAGTCGACACAGTGGATATGGCTCACATACCACTAACAGACACAGTTGCTAGTAATAACTTACAGAGCAAGACAACATCTCAAAGAAGGATGTCCAGAGATAAATTAGAAATCAACTTGAAAATAATAAATAACAGACAATGTCAATGTCAATGTTATTGATTTTTTTATGTGTATAAATAAACTGCAAGTATGTATTGGTTGTATATTTGACAAATATGATTTTATAATAATGTAAATTGATAAAAAGAAATAAAAAAGGAAAAATAACTTAATAAGTGCAAATTTAATCAAGAAAGCCCACCTATAGAAAGAGAAAAAATGTCAGCCGAATCCAATGCACAACAGTTACATCTTCCTTTCTTCTTTCTTCTATAGAAGAAGTTACACAAACACTAAACTATTCCATTTTTAATTCAATTTGTGTTTAAATTTGTGTGTTACTAACTCTACTATAGAAGACAGAAGAAAGAAAGGAAGATGTCTTGTTTGTGCATTTGATTTTTCCCACATTTTTCCTCTTTCCCTAGATGGGGGCTTTCTTCATTTTATTTGCACTTCTTGGTTTATTTTTAACTTTTATTTATTTTTATCAATTTCTGTTATTATAAAATCATTTAGCCATTGGACCTCTTCGTTGTTAAACATTTAACAACAATGAGTAATTTCTAAACATATATATAGGCCTTTATGTGAAACATTATCTTTACATTGCTAGAGTAGACCTAAGTAAATGCTATAATTTTTTATATACAACATAGTGGAGTATAGAACTGTCAAGAGTAAAATCTGGGACTTTTTAGTTGTCACTAATTTGAAATGCTCGAGTTTTTTAAAAGTTTTTGCAGTATTGTGCTGGAGCAGCAATTATCCTATATTGACTGAGAAAACACTTTTTTTAAAAAAGATCAAAACCTATATTCAAAAGGATTAAGACTTTTGTACATACATTCATATATTTGTAGAACACAAGCTTCTAAACTTCTACTAGTAACAGACAGCTTCTCAGAAAATTAGATTAGACCTAAACCAACTGCTTGTGCTCAGCAAATGCTAGCGTTTCAATCAGTTTTATCTGTTCTTTATGGTGCAAAGCTTCATCTAGCCAGCCTTAAAAAACTAATCTCAGCTGGTTTATCCTCTTTTCCTTTTAGCCACAATTTAGCTTAGTGCTTTAATTCAAGCCACCTTATTTAATTGAAATTTAATGTGCTGAGTATTCAAATGTTTATATTTGACTGATTTAGTATTTTGGAATGTGTTTTGAAAATGATAAACTAAAAAAATAAGACTGAAGCCACATCAAGTAGTTGTCTTATCAACTATACTGACAGTCAAGCCCACATTAAAATCTGTTTGTTCTTATCAATAAATATTGGAAATTATTGTGAATCGAGAGGGTAGGAGCCCATGCAGGCTACCTTTGTGGAAGTTCACTGCTTATAAAAATGCAGTAGAACACACATTAATTACACAAACACATTTTATTTTTTTTAACATTTTTTAGGGTTTGATTTATAACAAATAAAAGTGCTCCCTCCTGCAAATTTGAGGAGAGAAGTGGGATCGGCTAAACTTATAAACTTGTTTCTGCATTATTTTTACAACAGCTACTAACTTTTTTACTTGTCACTTATTACTATCATATTTACACAAATTAAAATATTTTTCAACATTTCAGGGTCGTAGTTTCACCGAAGCAGAAGTTCGAGATATCTGTGCTGCTGTTCTGAGAGGTATAATTTTATTGTTATTTTTACAAATTTTATATTAACAACAGAATACTGTGTTTTGGCAAATAACAACATTATGGGCCTTTGAAAAGGCACAATGGTTTGAGATATTCAACTTAGGTCCCTAGACAACCACCTCTAAGGAACTTTGATTTGAATCTTAGTTGAGACAAATCTTAGTTTTCACTCAGGGCCAAGGAATGAGGGACTCTAACCTGTTGCTGATTATCTCATTTGCATTAGAACACATATAAAAATAACAATAGGCAAAGTCTAGAGCTCCGTAAAAACTCAAACTGTTTTAGGTTGAGCCCAAACCTTTAATAGAAGCTTGGGTTTGAACTTGACATCTTTACAAACTCGGCAAATTCAATTCGTTGTATGAAGCTATTTCTGTGCGATATTGTATTTCTGGTGATGAATGACTCTTTGTTTACTCTTCTCTCTACTTGTCTGGGTGTTGTTTGTGGCATGTGTTATTTTCATTGTAAAGAAATTAATACTATTATAATTGCAAATAAAACATTTTATTTTAAACTAGTTTTCCCCCCATAGCTTTGCTCGCATTAAAGTCAAGTAAATTAATTTTTTTCCAGCTATCTATGAAACAATGCTAAATAAACCTAATTTACATGAAAAACCATAAAATAACTGAAAAAGTTTCTAAATTCAAGTTGCAAATGGACAAGCATTGTAACAATGGCTCTCTTACATTGAGGCATTGTTGCAATGAACGCCAAAATAAGCATATGCTATCTAAGAAACAAGAATATTATAGTTAGCAACCTACCACATCAAACAAAATTGTGTGGTAAGCTTAGTACCAAACATTTAGCAAGAATATTATTTACAGTGCTAAGGCATTCAAAACTAAACTGAGTCGTGAGCAGTTCTTTATGTGTTTACGAAGATTCCCGAAGAAACATAAACACATCCCCTCTCTCACCCGGCTTGTACTCACACAAGCAGCAGTGATGTTAATCTATTGCTTACAACTGGTTTTGTAAACACTGCTTTACTCGCTGATGAAATAATCTGATGGATGGTTTACAGCTTACCCTATTCCCGGAAAAATAAGGCGTACAATAGAAAAATTCCGTCTCATTCCTATGAGTACTTTTGTGTTTACTGGCAACAAACAAACAGATTTACAAAAATTCTAAAAATGGAATATCTTGTTTTCTTATCGTTTATATTTCATAGAGAAATAGAAACTCCACAAAATAATTAGAAAGTACAGAAAAACCTTAGAGTTTTATTATATGTATATATAGAGTCCTATATTCACTATAAACATGTGTTTTTTTCAATCAGAATAATCTTTTGAATTTTAATAAAATAGTTTGGCATTAAAATTATATATTTATTGAACACAAGCTCTTGACTTTTTGAGAAGCTCGCTTGAGCCCAACTTGTAATGAAAAATTATTAGCTCACATACCCCTATTGATTTCTCAAATCACTAAAAGACCATGACACTTATAATAAGAAAACATTTCCATATAAAAGAAAGAAATGGGTTTAGGGGTTTTAATTAATATAAATTTCATTAATTTTAATAGAAAACATGCTGCTGTCTTTTGTTCTTGTGTATTTCAACCTGTGTCTTGGAGCTGGTGCACTGTTGATGATAATTGATGAGATGTGGGATTCATTCAATTGTTTTAGTATGTTGTATTTTAGTGTTAAATTGTGAGTCATCAGTAATTTAGTATAAGTTAATTACTATTTGTTAAAAAAACAATAATCATAATAGCTATTGGATAAACATAAATGTATTTTAAAATACTCTAAGTCATATTGTTTTATATTTGGTTAAGTACAAGCATGTGTACAGAATATATTATTTTATTGAAAAATTTTGGTGCATATTTCTGTGAGATTGAATTTTACTTAGAATAAAACTATATAGAATGAAATTTGCCAAATTACAAGTAATTCAAAGTTCACCAACGTCCTCACTTTTATTTTTAGTTTTTAAGAACAGAAATATAATCGACAAAACAGATTTCACAGGATTTAATTAGTGACGCTCCCCTGTCATAGATAGCTGACTGAATGCTGCAGTGTTAATGTGGAGGATGTTCCCAGAGTATCCAAAATATTATTAAAACCATGCAGTGAAAATATCTTTACTACTCATTTCCAACTGTGGCAACCAAAAACATTATTTACTCGTGTATAAAATCTCACATCTTAAAGTTTGTGCATTAAAGAGCTGTGTCTCAGACTACGACTGGCAATATTTAAGATAATTTGGTTTGAAGCCAGGGGGAGTCAGAAATGTAGTCTTAAGCTCTGTGTAAGCCATTAAGGTATGAGTAGCTATAGGCTGGATGGATCCACTATCTAATAAGCCTTATAGTATCTAATTATCTGCTGTAGCCAATATGATTTATTGTAATCAAAGTAAATGTAACTAGTCCCTGTAAAAAACCACCAATAAACAAAAGGGTTTCTACTTAGCAGTTGTAAAGTGTGATGTGTGTTGTGTGCCGGCGCTTAGACCAGCTGAGCGAATTGACGGCGACACTCGTGGGACCTCCTGGACCTCCTGGAAAGAGCAGGCCTGGTCGACCCGGAGCCCATGGACTCCAGGGACCGACAGGTTGGACAACCGTAACCGACAACGTTTATCTTGCTTGGTTCATGTCTTTTTAACATTAAGTGGGAAATCAAGTAGAATTTTTTTCAAATAATTTATTTATTTTATATTCTTATTATTCAGGAATTTCAAATAAACTATCATAATTATAAAGATCCTGTACCTAGTTAAATGTATTAGTTATCCGATAGAAAAATTGCACCAAAGGGTTGTATTTAATATTCTTAAAAAGGTGGATAAAAGGGCAAAGACTACACACTTTCTGGAAAAATATAAACCTTAACGTTAACAACTAAAATATATCACAGTAATTTTTGGGGCACATTAGACCCTACTAGCTTCCGCTAAAGAAGTGGTCTGATGTGTTTCAAAAACTACTCTCATAAATATGTAGGATTTGCCCTTCTACCCTTTTTTCTATGTTTATTAATTAACCATTGTGTATTTTACATTTTGATTATCTTAAAATGAATATTAATGTAGTTGAAAAGGGTCTAATAAAGGTAGATAGAAAACATATAAAACAAAACAAACACAATATGGCTTTTTGCTTGCTCTGTTTTGTGTTTCTATCCACCTTTCCTATACCTTTTCCCAAATATAGATAGAGATAATGTAGTTGAATATTATCATAAATTAGACCATCTTGGGTGTCGAATTACTGAAGTACCACCACTCTCTCCAGGAGTTTTAAAGTCAACTCTCAGTTAGAGAATTCTCTTGAGTATGTATCACTGAATGTTTCGGAGCTTTTTTTTTATTGGGCGTCAATAATTTGCTACAATAATTTATTTCCAAGTGAGAAATAAAACATTAATCATAAATATAACTCTCTTGAATAATAAGACATTTAAAATTGATCATTGAAACCAAACACACTATTAACTAAGGAAATGTATCCCACTTTGTTAACAAAACAGGATCCAAGCAACTTAAAATTGACTTTTTCATCTTTCCTTCTATGTCCGTGACAAACCCGTGCACCTCAAGGAAGTAGATCGACAACAGTTGCAGCACACTAGCACAGCATGTCAACATATAACACTCACACACTGATTATTGTCTTTGCCCTGCACTTACTTTGCACACAGATCGAATGGAAGAGCTAACTTCGGGTCTTCGTGGGCCACCAGGGCCCCCCGGCATAAGTCGGCATGGTAGAATGGGGCGCGTTGGCCAGTCTGGCATCCCAGGTACCCCCTTTATTACCCAATACCAAATTTGGTATTTGAGGTTAAATCCTTTACTACCCAATACCAAATTTGGTATTTGAGGTTAAATTGTTCTTTAAATTTAAAATGAAATTATTCTTATTTTAATGTTAATATTATTCACTAACCATAAGATCAAATTCTTTCCCATTAAATCAAAGTATATGATGTAAAAACAATCTTTTTCCCCAGTAAAATGAATGATTTAATAAATACATAAAATTTTGTAATATATTTTAAATTTGATAAAACATTTCTTTTTTCAACTGTGCACTTATTAAATAAATTCACTATCTCGGAAGATTTGGCTATCCACCATCGAATATATTTTAAGAATTTACATTAAATTTGGCACTCTAATATTATTTAACTATTTCACACATTGCGAATTATGGACTTTCAAACAAGCATGGCTAATATAACAAATTAGTTTTATAATTTATTTTAAAAGGTTTATAGATTACATGAAACACATCCTATAGGAAGATTTATGGTAAGGCTTAATTAATATTTAAAGATAAGTATTATGATTAAATATGGCTAAGAATCAATCTTACCTTTGTGGAGGCTCATTGATTTTGAAAGTCTAGAATACACAATTATTTTTTTTAACTTTCATTGCTTCTGAGAGCTTTATCAAATAGAGCAAATATATTAACTGTATTGTATTGTTGAGAGAGTACTTTAGTTATCATAGATTACAGTCAGGGTTGGTGCTACAGGTTTGCCTCCATGTTCCAATATTGATTGGCCACAAATTTCTCCTCAAACTTAGACTCTATAACTCCCCATCTTTCTCTTGTACTCTTATTGAAAAAGTATATTAAATAGTTTACCATTTTTATCACAAATAAAACAAACACTTAAGAATACCCAAAATGTGGCACTGATTTTGAATTAAATAAATAGATTACAATGGTCCTTGAACTGAAATAAAATGGACATGAAAGGACAGAGGATGTATATGGGGAAACAGGTAATTATTATTTTTCTGGGAAATCTAGCTAACATAGTATCTGGGAGTGGCCGACCCCTTTGCCACGCCAATTACGCTGTGTTTTGCTGGTTACTTCATATTGTTAGGTTCTGTCTGAGCTTTATGTTTCATTATTAACCATAATACAGCTTGGGCATAATTATATCTGGCCCTGGCCATCACTCTTGAAAAACTACTTTAAATTCTTACTACTCACACAAGTTGGCAAGTCGTCTGGTCTTGTTTGCCTGTGACAAGGATGTTGGAGTTTAAATCCCAACCAGGTATACTGAGGCGGTTTTTTATAAATGGTTTCCCTTTCTCTCACTTTTTCTCCACATAAATGTGGGTACATAAACTCACAAATATATTTTCCTCATCCCTTTCCCATTAGTGTAAATATGCGATTTTCCTGAGTGTGCGAGGAACAAAATAATCCTTGGTAGAATAGATTTTAGTCTTTGAGGGGAATCGTGGACGTTATCAATTGTTCATGAGCCTAATTTTGTTATAAATGAGTAAATATGATAAAATGAGCCCCTTCATGAAACCCTTCACCTCCTAGGACACTGAAATATATCTGCTTTGACTCTCAAGAGCTCACTTGAGAGTAAGTCTTTCTGGGGTTAAGACCTGTGTTATTCGTCCGCTCAAAAACTGCCATGCGATAAATAAAAAGATACTTGAGTCCTTTTAACAAAGTAGATAAGCAAAAAATTACTATCTTCTGTGAGGCAGAAAATGCCAACATTCACCTTTGACATTACAGGTCAAAGCCACAACTTGTGTTTGTGAAAACTAAACAAACATATCAGGAGGAAAGGGTTTAAATCCCAGCTGGGGACACTTGGAATGTTTTTAACTTATTGTTTTGAAAGCTATTAGCATTAAGACTAATGATATAGTTTATATTAATAAGCTGTACTTTACTCGGCACACCAAATGAATTCATAAATGAAAATATTACAACTAATTTATTTGTAAAGCTAATTTATTAGGTACAAGTTTCTATGGCATATAAATATACAATAGTAAAAACTGACCATGAAAATTATATTTGGAATAACACACTTGCTGTTCTAATCGGTGAGCACGCGGAATAAACGTCAAGCTCGCTTGGTCCAGTTTCATGGTGACGGTGAGGCTTGGGCTTGAATCCCAGCTGGGTGTTCTGCGGGTGATTTTACTAGATGGTTTTCTACTCTCACTATACGGAAATTCGGGTGAATTTCCACTCAATTCTAGCTTTACAATTCCAACCATAATAGTGCAATTATATTTGGTTAATCCAAACATGTAGTAAGATGAGGCTCAAAATTTAAATTTGTTTATTTCCTATAAATCAAGAATTCTTAGCCTTTCTAGGCTTGTGAAGGGGATTATAATTTCATGACACCCTTAAGAGAATTTTCATAAAAATTTTGTTTTTTACATTTTTTATTTTGCATTAAATTCACTCACAACTAACAGTGTCTTAATTTTGTAACCATTTAAAATTAAAATAAACATTTTTAACTTAGTTCCTTACTGAGTTAATCGAAATGTATATAAATAATAAAAACGCTGAATACAGTTATAGATTAAACTAGCTTTGGAAATCAATAAACTAGCACACACTAACCAAGCACAATGTGAGATGATTAAAATTTATTAATACCATAAAAATTAATAATATATAGTCATCAAAACGGAAATAACTGTCTCACATTGTGTGCTGTGGCACGTGCAATTCAGATTAGTTAAAGATAATATAGGTTGATTAAGAATAATTTTGAATATTAACAAATGCCCCTAATGTGACAGGAGCTATGAGTTAAATTAAGAGGGAATGAACCAGTGACTACACAAAGAAAAGATACAAACTCATACCCTAGTGACACCACCCCGAGTGCACGCTGCCACATTTCAAACTCACCAGTTGGCTGAAATTAGTATGATATAGCAGAGTTAGCTCTATCGATAACTAAGATTAGTTGAAATGATATTGTTATGTTAATAGAGGATGAAATGTTTATTTTTAGTCTAGGAAGTTTAGAGGGGAGTCCCTACTCGTTTTCCTGTCCTTCATTTTTACATATAGGAATGTTTTACATTGCAGTTTGGAGTAGTCTTTACACCAGCCACCCTAATTTTAATCTCCCGCCCACGCCGAGAAAGAGTTGAGTCTTCTAGTTTTGGAAATTTTAAAATCACCAGCCCCCGCTTGTAAAGATAAAATAATTTTACAGTGCTCCCACTACATTCCTGGCAAATTTAATTTTCTAGCTTCCCTTGCTGATGTTTTCTTCTTCCGGGGTAACATTTTGAAATTTAAAATAATCCCTAAGCCCGCTTGCTAAATTTCAGTTCTCTATGACACAGAGATGTAGTTTTTGTATTAGTTTTGGAAATTTTACCTCCCAGCAGATATATTTCAGTGTGCTAGGAGGTGAAGGGTTTCATAGAGGGGTCATTTTATCATATTTACTCATTTATAACAAAATTAGGTCCATGACTAATTAATAACACCAATAAGACTAAGCGAGCTTCCTTATCTTTTCATGACCTTTGAAACATATACTCTTATTTGCGGGTGGTGTTCAAGTGATGTAGGGTGACCTGGTGGTCTAGGGGTAAGGTGTCAGACTTCTGTGCTGGGGGTCCGGGGTTCAATCCTCGGTCCCGGCACAGATTTATCTGATTGCCAAACCCTTCCTTCACCTCTGACAAGACGTGTATTAATCACAACTTGTGAATGTGTAGAATGCCAGGCCTCCACCGTGGTTTGGATTCCACGTTAAACTGTAGGTCCTCCATTTCATCTCACAATCACCCTACCATTACACTTTAGCGTAAGTGCGTATAACCCGAATGGGTAGTAAGACGCGGTGCTAATAATAATAATAATGATGATGATTACTATTATTATTATTATTATTAATATTAATATTAATAATATTATTATTAATATTATTATTAATATTATTATTAATATTATTATTATTATTATTATTATTAATAATAATAATAATAATAAAGTGATGGAGATGATGGTGAGGGGTTTTTGTGCATTTAAAAATTAATAAAATGTTAACCAAAATGACTGCTATGATTGCCCCTTACTTGAGCATGTAAGATATGGTATGCATATCCATGCACAAATATCTTGTGTGAAGTGATGTTTAAAATCTATGAACACCATGAGATGTGTGTCAAGCTATTTAAAAACCCGGCTGCCTAAAGGAAATATAAAATATCTATTAATTCATAACAAATCCACCATTAGTTTAAAACCTTAGCACAGTAAGATAAAAAGTAACTAAATAAAAACAAACTGCTATCTACTTAAAAATGTAATTTTTAATTTATAGAAATAAATATTTAATAGCTTAGAAAGTATTCAGTCAATTGTATTGAAATATTTACACATTCATCTATAGCAAGTTAATAAGTCAAATATAAATAAATGGTACGGAACTCCGCATGGACTTTCTCACTCCATTGTTTAAAATTTGAGATATTAACTAAAAACTCTTAACATATGTGAAACGAAATAATATACACTAGCAAACCCGAGCAAAAATTGACTTATTCTTACGTTAAACATTTTTTTGACTCCTGGATTTAAATTTTATGATTTTCCTTCTAAAGAATTAAAGTCCTCACTAGTATAATTGGACCAAAAAAAAGATCGATATTTGGTACAAAAGGGTCAATACTTAGTATTAAAATTTTGACTTCCAGTTAAAAAATTTGACATTTTATTAGGGGTTGCACATCTTATGGTTATCGCATTTTTATTAAATTCCTCATTTACAAATTTAAACCAATAAATAAGGTAAATATTGACTTTTGATTCTAAAATGATAAAGATAAATCATTGCTGTACAAACATTTCCCCTAAGAGGTTAAAGAAAGACGAACATGAATTTTGAGAGACTTGCTTATCTACTCTATGGAATTAGAGAATTATTGCGTTAAAACATAAATAGTATCTCTACAACTAAAGCTCACAAATTGTATTAATATATTTACCAATTTCTCCAAAACTATTGGTTTTATAATGATATATTTCTAATAAAAGTTTTTTAAATCTTAATAGTACAACAATTTTTCAATGATAAGTTATTTAGTATCTTAAATATTTGTGGAGATATTTAATTCCCATCTATCCCAACATCTAGAGGGTAGTTCGGGACATAAATCTACTTACATGTTTTTGTCTACATCATCAATTATACCATATCCAATTTTTAAACAATAATTAAACTATGTAATTTGCATCTAATCTAACTGTCCTTATAGTCCTACTATATAGCTTTTGTCCTACTAGTTGGTCCGCCCCAGGTATTTTACGACCCCGGTACTCTACACCACTAGCTGTCCCATCGACCACTGGATCTAATAGTCCTCAGAGTCGGTGAAAGCTCCAGCGGTGATGAGCATCCCTCCAGATGTCGGGATAGATGAAAATTAAATAAATAAGTAGTTATTCTGAAAATTGAAAAATGACACCTGGACACGGGAATCGAACCCGGGACCAGTGTCCCGTGTCCAGGTGTCATTTTTCAATTTTCAGAATATGATATCTAGTGGAGTAATTCCCTACTAATAAGCATAAATAATAGCTCTGGCTATTAATTCTTAAAATAAGTAGTTGCTGAGATAACAAAATTTCCTTTTCTGTAGAGTATCCTAAAAGTCATTTCCATGGGAAAATGAAATAAGCCATTTTATTTTAACCTTAATCAATGCCTAGATATGAATTTTAATCAAAATCGTTAGAGCCAATTTTGAGAAAATTGAATTTTTTTCTCTTGTCGCCTTTTATAAACTACTCTTAATTTTAGGGTCAAACAGACACACAGACAAACGGCATTGCAAAAACCACTTTTTATGTTTGGGGGGTTTATGAAACGTCGACATCCGTCAATATCTCAGGTTATATATTTTTACAGTCGCAATACTTTACCTTTAGTGTTCGAAAAGTTAAAGAAATATATAGGTTTACATTTAGCTTGAAAATTATTGGTTTTATAAAAATATGTTTTGTATAAAATATTTGTATTATAAATAGACCTACATATTTGCAATGATAAGTAATTTCAAATCTTCAATAGTTTCAGAGATGTGATAAAAAATTATAATTCACGCATCAGACTGGAATCCTTAAAGTCATTTTGCCGAAACATTGAGGGTAGCCATTTTGTTTTTAATATTGATCAATACTTAGAAATAAAATTTAATCAAAGTTGTAAGAGCCAATTTTAAGAAAATCAATTTTTTCTCTTTTTGCCCTTCAGTAAACTACCCTTAATTTTAGGGTTGAATATCCATTTCCAAAAAACCCTTGGGGCAACCCCATGAAAACCCTATACACCAAGCTTTAGCCCGATTGGTAAAATAGTTTATGCTCTAGTCCGAGGTACAGACAAACAGAAATTTAAAAACCACTTTTTTTGATTCGGAGGGGTCATGAAATGTCGAAATTCAACAAAATCTTGATTTTTTTTTATTGATTTTTTTTGCCGATCATAATCATTTCTCCACCTGTAAGATAGTGAGAAAGTATAAATTAAACACTTGCAGGTTTGGAAAATATGATACATCTAGTTTCATAAGTTAAAATAACTCTTAATTATATTGCTGCCACTGGACAAAGAGGTGAGGGCTGCCTTTTGAAGGAATTCAATCATTATTGCCGAAACCCTCTACCTAGGTTTCATTCTGTTGCACATCTTCAGGAGGAGTGTGAAATGCACAACACAACTTCCTAAAAGAGTAAACCAAAGAAAAATACAATAATCATAGGGATTCTTTAACTTTCTGTACTAATCATAAAAAAATAAAATAAAAAGATTTTGCCTTAGATTAACTTTATTAGAAAATATTTTTTTTATTTATTTTAATTTAGATTTTTTAGTTTCATACTGGAAAGGAGAGTTTGGTTATGAAAATTAAATCTTGAAATGTTTCATGTTTTCAGGGGATCGAGGCCCACCAGGTCTTCCAGGCGAACGAGGGTTTACAGGTCTACCAGGCCCCACGGGCCCAATGGGTCCGATTGGATCCCAAGGGGAGAGAGGAGAGAAAGGTGATAAAGGCCCAGAAGGAGTAGGAGTTGAGGGGCCTATGGGCATAAGAGGACATCCTGGTAAGATATAAATAGGCTATACACTCATGCACAAGATGCAGTATGCCCCATAAGTAAACAAAATTATGTGAGTAATTAGGCACATAGCTAAGAGGGTTTGGGGGTCTTATCAAACCAATAGCTTCTCTTGGTGGTCTAGATATTTTTGTGCACTCACTTCTTTGTCGACAAGTTTGTTCTGGTCTTAGATCGCAAGCAGTCCTAGACTCCTGCTTTGTCTCATATATCGGTGTTTTCAGACTACAAACATCTGTCAGTTGGCAACATTTTTCTAATAGAGTTGTCTACAGATCTCTTTCTTACCAAGCATGAGTGTGCCTGTAACCCAAGTGTAACTGAATTCTGACAATTAGCTTAAAAGGTAGGATGACCATATGTCCTGTTTTGAGCGGGACAGTACCAATTCTTTTGCTGGTAAAAATGCCATTTTTGCATTGTTTTTCATAAATATTGGTCAATTATAACCTATAATAAAGTTTGCATCAATGGCTGCTATTGTAGGCACTAGTGATTCATGTAGCTATTTGTAAAAGCACAGTGATTGAAATCAACAACTGCCAATTGTATAAATTGTGTAACTTAAAGTCAATGAATTATTCAGAGAAAATAAAAAATATGTGTTGGCAACACTTCCGCGTTTCTCTTCTGTAGTGTTAGTTTTTGTTTTGTGTGTCGGTCAATAGCAGCATTATGCATGTCAAATACTCCTAAGTCATTATTTAACATTTTTGAAAGTCTTAAGTTCCAATTTTTTTTATATATAAAGTAAATTTGTCTGAAAAATATTTATGGTATGAGCATGATGAAATACAGTCTTCCCTTTTATCAACCTAAAGGGTTTTCTATGGGTTCTGTAATGTGTGATCATTAACATTCTGCTGAGCACAAATTACAGCAAATTGACACCAATATTTTCGAATTTGTTTAATCTAAAATCAGATTAGAACTCTAATGAATTATTTGAACTATCACTCCAGATTTCCAAACGAAAATTTTCCTAAGTCAAAATGACAAAACACAAAGAAAGACATAACTATGGAACTACATATGCTATGTATTATCTAAGGGTGTGATTATGTACAAAGGTTTTATAAAGGCTGTTTGAATGAAAAAGTGTGGCTTATTTTCCAGTCAGTATGGTAATAATTGATAAACATTTATTTTATCTCACAAAAATTGTTATTAAAAATACATTAACATATTTTAGCCACATTATGGGATCTGCAACAGCCTAAAACCTTATCTGTTTTTTTCTAGATTGAGTTTATTTGAATTATCGAATTGAATAATATAATCCGAATCGATATTGATATTTTCGAAGTTTCGCAGACCCCTACTAATAACTTTTCTAGCTGTCAAATAAAACTTTTCCTATGAAAGTTAGACTGTATTTTTCTCTCCCCCTCTGAAGTCAGCACATGTAACATCTACCCTTTAAACTAAACATTTCCTGCAGTTCAGGTTCCCAACCACCCCTACAAACTGTGTGAGTGATGTGTGATTTACCAATAGAATGTGTTGTATTTAGGTCCCACCGGTCAAGATGGGGTCGGACTGCCTGGGCGAGAAGGAGAAAGGGGAGAGACAGGACGACCAGGTACTGTATTTCAAAATTACATCATTTCATCCTGAATCACACTAACATAGCAACAGTATTCAAATAGTAGCTTTTACCTATTATCCCCCAAAATAAGATCGGGCAACATCATTTTGGATTGATGTGGCTTTAAAATAAACTTAGTTGTGATGTATTGTTAGTAAATGTTTATATTAGTTATCAAGTTGTTGCAAACTCCCCCTCTTCCAACCCCCACTCAAATAAATAATAAATTAACCCCAATACAGATTTATTTCACTCCCTTTGATACTCTTGAATATTAAGCTGAAATCTAGCCTTGCATCAAAATAAATTTTAGAAACAAGACATTTACAAATTTTTGTCAAGTTCATTATTTTGATCAACAGCTAATCGGCTGTTTGCTGACACTAACTCAATTAAAAATGTAATAACAAGAAACTTTCCAAGGTTTTGCTTGCACAGCACTAATAAATGGCTTCTACCACCAACTGATGAGTATTGTGTATTGATTTTAAGAATTTCAAACTTTCCTTCTTTATTTTTATATTTTATACATTTATCCTCTATTATTTCATAATGTCTGACATCCTTTATTTATTGTCTCCTTAAAATTGTGTAAGTTGCAACTTGCAAGCAGAAGGACCAGTAGCACACACATAAGTGTAACAAATAATTGTTTGGTTGTGTGTGGGAAAATAACGCACTGAATTTGAATTTGGTACCATTAAAAAAAAAACCAAATAGCTTCTAGATCCATATATTTTTCAAAAAAGAACAAATCCAAATAGATTTAGAAGCATTTGGTTTTTAAAAATCAGTTATAAGCGAGCACTCCATATAACTTTATAACTTCCAAAGCTATACCATCTAAGAGCATCGAACATTTAAAAAAATCCAGCAGAGGGCTTTTCTTATCATCGTTCTGCCCCCTCCTCCCCATCACACACACACACACACGCACACACACTCACACACACTCACTCACACACACACACACACACACACACACACAGCTAGCTAAATTTCAGATTCATTCTACACCACTAGATTATGTGTTTAAGGGTACTACATGGAGAGAGCATTGAGACGCGTTGCAGACGTTTAGAAATCCCGCTTTATTTAAGAAGTGATTGGATATTTTTAAATATGGCTTTCAACAAAATGTTGGCGAAAGCTATCAACAGGTCTCTATCTAGTTTTAAAAATTAAATTTTAAGTTTAAAATTTATAAAACTTTTTAAAATAAGTTGTATTTCTGAGATTAAAATAATAGGCTAAACAGACACCTACAGTAGCCCCATGGCTTCTTTGGTGCTGACTGACAGTTCACAGCTGACTTCTGACAGTCAACATTTAAGTACATACCTAAATTTTGACTGTCAGAAGTGAAAGCTGCTAAACACGTGTTTTTTTGCAGATCATATGGTTCGGCGTAGGGATACATAATTTGGTCTGGTAGCTTTTCAAATCCATCACCTGTCAGCTGTTTGCTGTCAGTCAGCACCAAAGAAGCCATGGGGCTACTGAATATATGGGCGTTCTTCTATAAAATAAAGTCATATTTTGATAGGGTCACAGCAGTAAATTTTAAGAAAATGTGGGATTGTTTTATTGGGTTCTATTATTAAGCTATCAACAACGTTATTTTTTACCTTGAAGTAAGTAGCCACCTCGACCCTGCCCTCGAGAGGAAAAGAAAATAGATAATCTTTAACACCCTCTTTTACGAGCATAGACTCTTTTAGTTTGTTGTTTTCACCAGAGGACTCGATTTGAACAAGGAAATGAACCTTTCTTAAGACAAAACCCCTAATAATGTAATTATTACAAACGTGTATGAATATAATTTCCCTTAAAAAAGTGATAGACGTATACTGACCATAATTTCCCTTCGTTACATAATAAACGTTAAATGAACATGAGAGCTCTTTATTTTGTGATATACACAGGGGCAAATTTACATAAAATAGCGCCTATGACAAGCACTGAAATTGCGTCCCTATCCAAACACTTGACACCCATCTTTTAAACAACTTTACCACAATACAAGCTAATTAATCTTTTATTTAACACATTATGGCAATACAAGAAAATTACCAATGCACCTTCCTTTTATTTACTGATACAAATTGATCTATAATGTGCTTAAAGTCTGTTATTTCTGTTTATTCTCTTTACACAGTCAACAGAGCAAGATCACACAATCTGCTTTGACCCATGAAGGCTCTCAAATACGAAATTACTAGTTTGAGCTCTCACAGCTGGTGATGGTCAGCATTATCTGAATAGCACTGCGAAAACATACAAAATAAGCTATGAATATTAAAATTGAAATAAATCAAAACACAAGTATAATATTTCATAATTATTTTGTGTGTATAAATAATAAGTAATTTTAAAGGTCATGCTTACCTACACCATCTTATATAATATTATTGATAAAGACAGGTTATAAAGTTTTCATATAATGGTTTTAACTACACCCATATATAAGGGAGACTACACCAACTAGAAAGCAAAATATTGTACAACAAATAACTAAACGTTCTTTACAATTAAAGTTTTCACCACCACTTAACTTTAAATTTGGAAAGAAAGGTAATTGTTATGCAACTGTTACACATTTGGGTGCTGCTAGTTTTGCCTTTAAATAATGATTGAATTCCCTAGTAATACAATAATCACACTATAGGGGAAGAAAGTGGAAATTATCAATCAGAGGTATTATGCCCTGATTTGTGTAATGGAAGAGTGAAAAATAATCTAAGGATAAAAATCAACTGGAATCCCAACCCTGACCTACCCATCACCTGTAAATTAGACTAGATGAGAGAAATGATTTTGTTCGCATGCCCTCTGTAGAGGGCTATTATTTTTTTAGTCATGGTTTTATAAGATGTTTAAAGTTAAACAAAAGATTAAAAGAGTTCAAGCTACTGTCCGGCTGGGATTTACCCAAAGGGTCGAATGATCTAAGGTGTCACTCTAACAATAGAATTGGTTGCCAATGACGTGGAGGATTAGGATTCAAATCCCAGTTTTGTGTATAGAGGGGATTTTGTCCTGAATGGTTGATTTCCACTCACGCTCACGTTAATGCGGGCACAATTAGTTTAAAACTAAACTTTTCTTTTCCTTAACACATTAGCATATTAATTAGTGGATATGCAAATAACAGGTAGTTTGATGGTTGAGGAAAATTTACCTAAAAAATCAATATCAAGATACAAAGCTAAAAAATAAAGTTATAAGTACCTAATTATTGTATGTACATTAATGTAAATCACGCTTTAATATACAAGAGCAGCATTGCCAGCAACTTGAAATAGTAATGTTCTTATTTATTTAAACAACTCGATCACTCTCTAAATTTGGAAGTAGATTGGTTGTGTATCAAGCCAGTGAGCTGTTATGAAATATAAGCCAAAAGAGTGGCAAAGCTGTCGCTTTTACTGGTGAAAGAATCATCCCAGTTTTGAGTGACAAGTCTTTTGTCCTTCCTCTTTCTCTAATCTGTTACGAACTCAGAGGAAGAAAGAGAAGTAAAGAGAAGAGGTGAAATTTTTTTTTACTCCCTGCCCATGTAGCACCCTTAAGCATTAAGTTCAAGTCGGATGATTTTATAAATCTATTTCACGTTTCATACTTAATTATTTTATAACTTACACCTAAACAATTCAACTTTTGTGACACTTTTTATTTATAGCACTATATTCAAGACTTAGAGGTAATAATCTAAACTAAAAAAAAAGTGCTAATTTCTAGCTATTCACATCCAGTCACAATAAAAAAAAATATTAAAAATAAAAACCAACCACAAGGGGTGTGTACAGCTTTGAAAAGTTAAAGCCTAAAGACAAAAACATTCATTCACTTCAACACCCACAATTTATTTTGCATCTTAGAATATATTTTAAGTGCACTGGAAACTTCATCTCTCATGACACAAAAATCTTACCCAAATAAGTACCTTATATCTCTACTTTTGTTGCATTTCAAACTGTTTATTACGTTGTTTATATATATATATATAAAAAATGACTAGCACTGGAGTTAGCTTGATTTTCTAGAATGCATTGTTACATTTAGTCACTTACAGCAGTTAACAATAATTTAGTCTTTGTTTTTAACAAGTTTTAAAATGTTTCCTTATTGACTTTCTTTTAGTAGAGTTTTAATACACATCAATTTATCAAGATTTGTGTTTGTGAATAAATATGAGCTAAATTTTATTTGTGCTTCATTTCCTTACATAGGTATCATATTATTTTTTTAGCAACGCGTTTTACTACCGGTTCAGGCTATATGTATATGTACTATTACACTAGTGAGTTAGGGATAGGAAAGCTTGAATTTAGAGATGTGCAGCATGTGTATGATGGAATTTCCCGCGGATACTAAGTTGTTGTGTCAAGTACAAAAATGGTGGAAGAACGAAGGAAAGTTGCTGGACCAATTCTTTGCAGACTTGAGTGTGTAAATGCTATGTATATATTGAAATGTGTGTGTCATTATGTTACTATAGTAGAACTGATGGAAGAAGGCTGGGTCAGAAATGTATAAAAATAAGAGAGGTAATGAGTAGAATGAATCAAATGATTGTGAACAGTTAGTTAGTTAGTTAGTTAACCCTAAGAAGCATCGTAAGTTAATATACTAATTTATTAATAAAAATTAATGATAGGTACGGCTTAGCAGGGAAAAGTTTGAACAAAACAACTTCATAACACATACACGTTAAGGGAAAACATGATACAGTATTGTAATTGGTGAGAATGGAAAAGTTTGAAATCCAGGCACTACTATCACAACTAAACAATACTTGAGAACACATTGCAGTGAGAGGAAAGGCTAACGTCTTGGACAAGACAGGAGTAATACAAGAACACCTTCTCACTCGTCAACACGACTGATTGACTAGTGAAGGAATGAGAAGTTATCATTGTGAAGGGAACGGGAGAACAGAGAGTGGGGCTCCCTCTTAACTATGACATATTTTGTTGACAACACTATTTACTGATGTTGCATATCATCCTTTCAGCCTCTGGCCTGGTCTGTTTGGAGCATAGGCATCTCCATTGTCTCCTTTCTCCCCACCAGCTCTCCTCCTCCACAATCACCCAGTCTTCTCCTCTCTCCTCCATACTTATCTCCACACCCTTCAGCCACCTGTCCCTAGGACTTCCTCTTAGCCTCCTACTCCCCCCTTCCTCTTTCAATATCCAGCAACTTTTGGTATCTTCTCCTCCATTCTCCCCACAAGACCATATCGCTTTAAATAATGCCTCCTTAGCTATTCCTCTCATCCTTTCATTTCTCATCCTATCCATCCTTGTCACTGATATAGTACTTATCCAAATGTTCACTTCACAAGCTTGAATTATACTTCCATCCTGCTTCATCATCACCCACCAATGCGTGTGTTAATTATATGTTTGTATATTTCAATTTGCGCGTTAATGCACCTCATTTTACCCATGTAGATAAATGTTAGTTTGTATTACAAACCATCCATGTCCATCCATCCATCTTCTGAATATCAAAATATTTTACAGTCCTTTCTTTGGTTATAGGTTTACCGGGCTTGCGGGGCGCTCCAGGGCCACAAGGTGCGCCAGGTTTCTGTGAATACTGCAACTACCCAGGAAACAATTATCTGCAAGCCGTTGCGGCCAGACCCGGTGGAACAACTAAGGGGCCCTGATTGATCATCACTTCTACTGTTATGTAAACAACTCTGCTAAATGCAGCCGTCTTCATAAACTATTGTTTGGCTAGTTCAACTTTCATCAGTACATTGAAAAATAAATTGGGTATTCATGACAGGAAGGTGAATAATGCAAGCCCAGAACAGAATAAAACCGATGAAAAAGTATGTGTTTAGTGAGCAAAAAATGATAATGAGGATAGGTTTTAAGAGTCTGTATCTTTGATATAAATCATGGCTTGTCTACAAGAACACTTAACAGGCAGATAATATGATTGATAATCTCCTGATTTGACTGATGATCAAAATATCCTCATAATTTGCGCAGTTGTCATGTGTTTTAAGTTTACCTGTGAGCTTGTTATGTTTTCTAGCAATGTTGCAGGCTCCTTTATTCACTCCTTGCTATAGTATGAGATATATTAATTCTATATCTATTGTATTGTTGTTTTTTAACTGTAACTTAATACATTTCATTTTGTCGATTAATACAATTTTCAGAACTAATTTCAAATTGATGGCATGGTATGAATGGAAGAAGGTACATTAAAGAAGGATAGGAACAAACACATCAACACATTCTGGCCTCTACAATTAAAAGGGGAAAACAATTCATACTTTACATTGCTGCCACTGGACAAAGAAATAATGGCATTCTCTTGAAGAAAGTTGATAGTTAATCACTCAATCCCTTGGCCTAGGTTTTAACTTTTATTCTATCAGAACTAATCATGGGGAAGTATGAGACACGTGATGCAACTTCCTTAAAGAGTTATCAAAAAAACACACAAAAGGTTAACTCTTCCTTTTCTGTATTTTATTGATTGTCTTGGGAATTGTGTTGCCTGTTTTACATTCTTTCATGATCAGTTCTGATAGACAAGCAACAATTGGTTTTATTTGTGAAGCAGCTATTACCGTTTCGGCCAGTAGCAGTAACGTAAAATCTGATCTCCGTTCCTCTTTTTATTTCTATTTTAAAAGTGTGCGTTTGTTCCTTTTAATTGTTCCTATCCCTCTTTCCTACATGCTTCTTCCATACATAAAAAAAAGTGTGTCAAAAAAGGTTAAAAACAAAACCTTGAACTAAAATAATGGTATGGAGAGTAAGTCAAAAGTGGCCATACTTGTGAGGAGGTAATTGTTTATTGATGGCATTTGTAGATAAAATGTTCCTAATTGTAGTACATGCATTATTATAACTTTCAGATTGTGTTCATTAATACTTAGGTGTAAAGTTATGAGGGAAGTAAATTGATTTTAGAGCATTCAAGAACAATATTTTGTAAAACTGCTAATTTCTTTTACTGATCTCTTTAAGTCGGCGCTTTTACAAGCAGGCTCTCTCAGTAGGATGATAAGTGTGTTCAAACCTCTCTCAAGCAGGTTTATTTTAACACTTTTTATATTATTTTTACAGTTGCTTAGCACAAATGAGGTTATTATCAATTGGAACTAATTCACAGTTAAGTCCATATCCCTGACATTAAGCACAAATCTGTTAATATCAAAACCATGAAGATCTAAATCAAAGCACAACATCTTGCCTATCACAACCATGGTCGAGACTGGAACTTTAGCTAAAGTGACAATAGAAAAGATGACTCCCATCAAAATTGTATTCAGATGTTAAAAAGTACTGTGCAAGCTTCTATGAGATTCTGATGGTGTTTGATTGTTCAGGAAAACCTGTGATATTTTAATGGGATCCAGATAGTTTCTTACTCTCATTTACCTCCATAAGGAAAACCTCTTCTCTCTTAATGAGGTAATTGTATTATATTTGGAAGAAGGTATAGGAAAGGTGGATAGAAACATATAAAATGCTCTCATTTACATATTTGATCACGTTTCTTTTTATAATCTGTGCCATCACAAGCAGGGATTACAGGGGCCAGGCCCCGACAATATTTTTTATAGCATATTTTATTCTTTCTTTCCTTTTATTCTATAAAATATTTTGTGAAAAAACATGAATATGAAGTGGAACACTATTCTCTAGACGCAGTGAATTATTGTATTCGTTACACAGTATTCAAGTCAAGATTATTCATTACTCGCTCCAAATATAATGTGAGGATATTCATTACTCGCTCCAATGTAATGTGACGACTGTACCAGAGTGATCGAATATAGGAGCTGATCAGGGCCAGAGAAGCCACACCCAGTGTGAGATGTGTCTCAAGGCTAACCCATTACACTAGCAAATAGAGCCAGCCTGAGCTGCCACGCTTTACGATAAAGGGGATATTTATTTTATTTTTTCATCTATGTGTCCGTGTTTAGTATGTTTTAAGGCCCAAGAAGTAAGATGACGCGGGAAAATGATTAATTAAAATGAATAAAGTAGATAATTAAAAACTCTGTTCTCTTCATTAAAACTGCAAGATAAACAGTAAATTCAACTGTTAAGAGCACATCAGCCTAATTACTTTTCATTTATGCAAGAGGCTGGCAAGAGAAAAAATAACTTTTTTTAATGCTTGATTTGGTAAACGATTGTGGTTAACTGTGAGTTAAGAAAAACAGAGCTTATTTTGTTTTTTATAGTTTATTATTTGGTGGTGAGGGGTTGTGGACAACAGTGGGCTGTAAGGATCTTCATTTAGATAAAAGAATTAAAAAACATGAATAATGAGCAATTAATTTGGAAAACGCATTTAAGTTTAAAACATTTGGAACAGTAACTTAAATATTGCACCACAGATAGATTCCGCGGTCAAAATTTCAGTCCGAAAACACAATGAACAGGTGTCAAAAAATAGGTATGTATTAGGCAGATTTATAGAATGCTTAAAACTTTGTTGTACTCATGAATTGTCATTCAGAGACACACACCAACTTTAGTACAAGTAATGTCATCACTTGGAAGGTTTAATTCAAAACCTGTATTATTTCATTCTTTCTGTTTGTAGATTTGTTTAGTGATGAGAAAAAATCATTACTGGTAAGCTTTGACCCGTCCCCACCAAAAATAAAGATCACAATCCGCCAATGAACACAATTTTCCCAAAATTAGTATATAACTCACATAACTTTTACTTATGTTCTAGTGTACTTCTTTTTGTACAGTGTGTAATATAACATCATTCAAATAAATGTAAGCAAAGCCAGTTGATCGGCCTTGGTTTAAGTCTTAATTGGTATTTATGAATCAAGAAACAAAGTGCATTATCTAGGTATGTTACAAAATATCAATAAATAGGAGTTGTGAGGTTCACTTTTAAATGTGAAACAAAGTGCATTATCTAGGTATGTTACAAAATATCAATAAATAGGAGTCGTGAGGTTCACTTTTAAATGTGAAACAAAGTGCATTATCTAGGTATGTTAACAAAATATCAATAAATAGGAGTTGTGAGGTTCACTTTTAAATGTGAAACAAAGTCGAAGATAAAGTTCTTGTTTGTGTCATATAGCTTACGCTACTTTTAGTTTTTAAATTATCAATAAGTGTATCTTGGTAAAGAAAAGGGTTTAGAGGGAAAAAAAACAAAAAAAAACACTATATTATTTTATGTTGACATCTGAATTTATCCATGCTTACATTATAGATGTGATTTAATCACTAATTGGTGTTAAAATAATGTTTAGTAATTGTTTTAAAAATGATAATCTCTTGAAATATGTCATATAATTTAGTAGGGATGTGTGATAACCATTTTTTCAATTTGAGATGATGTTGATGAATATCGAAATGAGAATATGAAAAAATATCGAGAACAGGACAACTTCCTTTGAAAGTACAATAATTTAAATGATGTTTATTAAAGTAAATATATAATTTATAGAGTTCCTTTTGATATTAGGACAGGTGCTTGATTAAGATTATCTTATAGTTCATTCAAACACTAAGATATAACTCGTACACATTTTAAATGTAATTAATAAAATTGTGATAGTTGCAATGTAAACCATTTATAATTTAATTTTGTAGTGTAACACCTTATAATGTCAAGGTTTGATATTGAAAAACAATATTTATAACCAAAACATTTCTAAGTGAAGTTTGTTTTTGGGTCTTTATGGTATTATTAGAAATAATAAATTCTCTGTTTGGTTTTAAATTTCTAAGGGCATTTATTTACTTTTACATTTTTTTTTTCAAATTTCTCAAGTTTTAGAAATTATTTTTTAACTTTTAAGACAAGATCAAGATTTGTATCTTTTTTCTCGTCTAATTGAGATATTTTCGAGTATTGCACATCCCTAATATTTAGTGAGATATTTAAAATCTGTTGATAAAATAACAAAGTTTTCCTTTTTCTTCAAACTGGTTGTTAGAACTATTGTGGGTAACATAGTCAAAGGAACGAAGATTTGACTTTTTGTCTTCAACATTTCGAAGGTTTGCCCACTCGTATGATTAAGTAACTATAAAAGAATGATAGGAAATTAAGTACAAATAAAAGTAAAAAAAACAACACTTAACACACATAATAATTTGATTCATTTTTATTTAACAAGTTGGGAACTAGCTCATCAATGGCTCGTAAAATCTATACAACATTTTAAGGAAAACCTCTATTTAGTTTTTCAGGTACATTTTGTTATACACCTTTTTCTATATACAGCAATACCTTAACTTTCGTCGGGTTTTAATTACTATGTTTTAAAATTTTATCTCTTACTTTTAAATTAACTTCAAAATGGAGTAATCCAGTGTTTGTGTTATTTGTACTCTCTTCTTTGTGTTTGATAAAGGCAACAGTGCCGAAATATTATTCTATTTGTGTTAAAATGTGTGTGTGACTATTTCTACTATAAAAGACAGAACAAAGGAAGAAGATGTCACCTTTGTGCATTGGATTCTTCCCACATTCTTCCTATTTCCCTAGGTGGGCTTTCTTCATCAAATTTACTCTTAGTAGTTTATTTTTCCTTTTCCTTTAGTTTTGTCAATTTCCTTTATTATAAAATCACATGGAACTATATCAGAATCACCCACTTCAGTGGCCAAATGGTCTAAGGTGTCACTCTTGCAATAGACTAGACTGCTAGTTACAGATAGATTGGGGTTCAAATGCTGGTCAGGTGTACTGAGGGTGTTTATTTCTATGTAGTTTTCCACTCCTTCCAAACAAATGCAGGTACACTTCCTCTAAACTCAACCTTCCTCATCCCTAAAACATTAGCATAATTAGTATATATGTGTATATCCCTGCCAGGAAGTAAGACACTGTGCTAAAAATATATATCAGAATCTTGAGTCCAAGGGAATTTTTGTTCCACTAGAGAAGTTTTCATCCTTCTCAACTAATTTGGCATTACTGAAGCCGCTTTCCTTTTCAACTGACTAAATGCCATTTAGTATTTAAATATTGATGTTTTTGTAAATAAGTTATGTGTTTGTTTTTACTTTTATTTGTACTTCATTTTCTACCATTCTCTCATATTTCTATATGATATGATATTCTAAGTCTTAATTGAAAGTTTGTGCAATATCCTCAAATATTTTTGGAGCTTATATGATGATTTTAATCATTTTAACAATTGGTTAGATGATAGTTAAGTTTACCAATAAAAAGTTTTAGCTTTTCTGACAATGTCATGTGTGGTGTCCTCAAAAACAACTTAATTATTTGAAAGCTTTCTTAATGTAAACCTAGTTGTTATTTTTTATTATTAGATTTTACTGTTACTAATATGAAGAAAATGATAAATTAAATTGAAATAACCTTTTAAGAATAAACATTTTCACTTAATATTGTATTTATCATTCACCCACACTTGTAGACATACAAACAAAAGTGTTAGTCTTGTCTGGGCTCAAATTTGTCAGTTGAGCTGTGTTTTTGTCATTTTTTCTTTATGATTTCTCATTTTTTCTCCCTTAATTTCTAATAAATTTCCTTTGAATCTTATATTTATCATTCCTGCCCTACTAGTGTAAATACGCAGACCGTCTGGATAGGTGCAGAAAAGAAAATATTAATGCAAAATTAAAGATGGCACATGAATGACTGAAGAACAAAGAGTAATAATCGAAAGAGCCATCCTATAATTTTATTTAACTTTTAAAATGTACCTTCCAATAAAAATAATTTAAGTTGAAACAAAAAAAAGTACTGATCCAGTCCATACTTTGAAAGTATAACTATGTTTGTTTTTTAATTCTCAGTTTGTGAGAAACAGGGGGTTGAAATTAAAATGTTAAAGATTTATAATGGAGACAATTATTGTTATATCACTCTTCCTTGTACCTTCTACCAGAAATATTGTTTAAAATTATGCCTCCAAATTTAAGAGACAGTTTTCTCAAATATCTATATTATTTTTAATTAGTGTGTAATATGGTGTTGATTGTATTGCAAGATAATAACTGTAAAATCACTGCCAGAAAAGTAATGTTGAAAGAAAAAGTATGTAAAATTTTTGTGAATGTATAAGGATTATATATTATTTTGTATGCTTAGAAGTAATTTAGTTTCTTGTATTGTTAACTTTTACTCTTAACTTTTGTTTTAAGGATATTATCATGTACAATGTTAATTACTGTGTATCAATATTATTACTGATCTTCATAACATTGTTGTGATAAACAAATACCAGTTTGTGTGATTGTTGCTATAAAACAAACAATGTATATGAGAAATCAAAGTGCCATTGGTAGTGTCATATGAATTTAATAATCTATTGCTTTTATTTTACTGTAATTCTTGTAATTGGTGGCAAAATAATTAGCATGTTTTTTAATTAAAGTTTGAAAACATATGAAAATGTTGTTTTATTTATATCAAATTTTGAAAACTTATCTTAATCTAAATATACCTTTAAAAGGTTCATATAAATTTTGTTTATTAAAGCATTATTATTTGATCAATATCATTCAACCAAAATGTATTGTGTAGTTGGTATTCTATTTTAAAATAGCAGGCTAAATAGGGATACTGTCACATCTGCTTTCGAATGAATTATTATTATTCAGATTCTTGGGAAAAGGAAGGAGTCATGAATAAGTCAGTTCTGATTAAATAATTTGAATGACAAATTCAGGAAATTACTGGTAGCGACAAGGGTGGATTCAGAGGGGGGAAGTGACCCCCATCAAATGTTTTTTAAAGTTAGTACTAACAATCAGTTGACCTCAGTGGTCTTGGGGATAGTGCTCGCCTCAAGACTCGATATGGTTGGCAGATTTTTCTTGAGCCATCAGTGGCGTCGCGTCAGGGCAAGCAAGGCAAGCACTGCTTGCCTTTGATTGAAGATATGTAATTATTTTATTTAATGTTTGCAAAAACATTCTCCTGGCAATCATTTAAATGTAATTCAAGTGGAAAAAAAACCCCAGTGACCGTAACATGCATGCAAGACGTGCACTAGTCCATCTAATGGTGGTTGAAAGTCGGTATTTGTCCGACTTTCATCTCATTGCTCTAGCTAGTGTGGTTCTTATTTGTGACGTCATTGATTTTTGAGGAGAGAGAAGGGGAAGAGCTGCGGATGTCAGGTAAAAATGCAAGCAGCCGAGTTACGACTTCTCTTGCCCGAAAGGTGACGACTAGAACCGAAGTCATTACCCCTCTCTTCCCCTTTCAAAACATAGAGGGATGGTATAGCATGAAAGGGGAAATATCGTCAAGGTACTGACCCCAGCTTTAAGTCCGGTACACACGACCCAACTTCTTGTACATAAAATTGTACAAGAAGTTGCAGCCTGAAGATGGCATCGTGTGAACACCAAAACTTGTACAAGATCTGCTTTTCACAACTTATTGTATACAATTTCAGGAAATAGAACGCGTCCTATATTAGCCACTTTTCTTGTACAACTTTTGATTTGTAAATATGAAACCTTCGTCTGCTAGACAGTTACTTAAAAATAAAAATTTAATTGTAAGAAAAACAGCTAAATATTTTAAAACAAATAAATTTATTATATTTGAAGGAGGTTAGAGCCCAAATATAAAGATTTTCAACTGTTTTTTAAAAAAATATTAAAAATTGAAAAAATAAATTATTTTCACAATATTTAGGAATTACTAAGAAATTATTTACATTAAATACCAATATTTTCCAAATCATTCAATTATTATTTTTCCATAAAAAGGGCAAAAATGCCATGTTTTTCCTAATATTGTATGCAATCACAAATGCCGTGTGAACAGTCACTGGATAAAATTTGTATGCAATCCATGTGACCAAGATATTTACAAATTTTACAAATTACTCTAAAATTTTCAAGGATTTCTGTGTCAGAATTTCCCGGGGGGGAACCTCCCCTGATCTGGTCCTGTAAGAGCTTTCTCCCCCTCTACTCCTCTCATGAAACTCCTGGCCCCTCCTCACAAAACTCCTGGCTGCTCAGCCCCCCACAAAAATACCGGATCTGTCCCTGGGTAGCAAGCATCAAATGTATACTTTTTTAGTGAAGAATAAAATATGTATTTACAATGTTTTTATTAATAATTTTTTTCTTTTACTTTATTACTTTATATGACTAAACATAATACAAAAGCAAAAGAAGCATTGAGGGGTCAGCAAACCGTGTCATATGTCGGTTCTTGAGTTGAAGGAGTTGGTGGGGATATATTAGAGTGCACTCTTTCACGCCCTCCTTCAAGTTGAACATAATAAAAGTCTTCTTTACGAGTGTCCATGTTTTTAGACCTCAAACACAAATACCGGAATTTATGTTTGTTGTTGTTCCTGGAAGTATTGTTTGTTTCACAATCGCATATTTCCGCATAAATGTTCTCGTCATCATTGCACCTCGCCAGTACGTTGCCAACATCATCGGCGACCCTTCCATATGGAATTTCTTCCCCTAAAGGCTTTAGAATGGAAGGTAAGTCCCTGTTTTGAATATCGGCTACAGACGGAAGCCGTGTTTGCCGCGACTCGCGGGTTAGAGCACTGATCACAATTGAATGCTTCTGTAATTTCTCTTGCTGACAAATGGCAGGAGATTTTATTATCTGCTCATGGCTCAGCGCCCGCTCTAATGGAGAGGTGGGGGCAGTTGTCTTGGTAACTCTAAGCAGTTCGCAAGGCGGTCCAGAGCCAGAGATGACAGGCACATCACTCTGCACTTTCGTGTATGTGAAAGAAGAAGATTTTTTTGTGATCGGTCTTGATATCTTGTTTCTCGTCTCATTCCTTTCCTTGCTCACCATTTTTGTGACCACACGGGCAGCTTCTACTTTAGTTTCTTTCTGAGGATTTGTTAACTTTGCACTGGGGTTGCTTTGTAAGGAGGGGAAGATGTGATGGGTGACTTTAATCTGTCGCCTCCAGTGGTCCCCCCTGTCACGGCAGAAGCAGAGAGCGACTTGAAGTACAGGTGACTTGAAGAGGCGCGATTCAGACTCCTGATGGAAGAGTGGCCTTGAGAGGAGGAACTTGGAGTCTGCATCCATCTCCAACAGCCTCGGTTGTACCGACGAGTGGGAGGGGCTGGATGTTCTGGAAGTGGGATCCTGGGGGAGGGTGCAGGCCAGAATAACATCCTCCTCTTGATAGAATTCTAGCATCAGAGTCCCTGAAACAAGATGAAAATATTAGTAGGCTTACTACTATGCAGTTTAGTCAAGATTTGTTTATCTACACCATTTTACATTTCAGGGTGATTATAAGCGTGTCACCCTGATTTTGGCAGTAAGGAATTTCTGAAAAGGTTTTTTTCTACCAAACTTCTACTATGGAGCCTCTTCTACAAAAATAAGTGTATGGATTGATAAATGAAGTAAACATTGGCTAGACCTGTCCAAATAATTCAAGCAAAAAAAAAATATCTGCTATAAAAATATGAATCGTTAGTAAAATATTAACAACTAATTTTTTTCATGATAAATAAGACTACATTTTTATTTTTACAACTAAAGGATTTTTGAAAATTCAATTATTATTTTGTTGAACGGTTTGAACTATTTATTTAAAATTTGCATATGAAGATTGTTTATTGTGATAAACAAGATGATAGTATGTTTGTTTTTCTGAGGAAAACTTACTTAAAATGTGGTTTAGTGAAAACCTATATTTGAAAATTTAGTTCCGAACTATAAATACACTTATTCACGCGGAACCTCTAACCAGGGAACAGCTGATTCGCGGACCTCTTGATGTAGGATAAAAAATTTTTTAATGATAACCATAAATTTATAGTATATTATAGCGATAAATCGATCATAATATATTTGTAATGTAAATATAATTATAATATAAATAAAAATAAAATTAATCTAAGTATTATATTTGTGTATTTTTAGACATAATTTTTTTTAAAGAGATGTAAAAAGAATTACAAAATTTAAAATGAAAATAAAATATACTATATATTATATTTGTACATATGTAATCAGATGACTTATGTGAAGAATGGAACTAATTGTTTAACTATAACTTTTCAATAGTCGATTTCATTTAACATTTTTTCATACCACAAAGAGTAAAAAAGGCTCGCTCGCACAAATAAGTTGTTGGAAAAAGCATCAAATGTTTCAATGTTGAAAGTTCTTTGTGTTCGCTGACGAGAAAACTTATATAAAAGTGAACTTCCAAATGCTCCTCTCAAAGATGTGGGCACAAGGGGCGTGGCCAGCCCCCCTTCCCCCGCCCCCCCCCCCGCTCCCCATTTTAAGGCCTCGCTTTAATATTGATAGGCATCTCCATTGTTTTTAGTTTATACCGGCGATTTATCCTTTTATACGAAATTTGATGAGATCTAATATATTATATATAATGTACGATCGTACAATTTATTTAGATTACATACAGTGGTCCACTTCAGTGGCCGCATGGTCCAAGGTGCTACTCTCGCAGTAGACTATACTGCTGAAAACGAGGAGATTGTGGTTCGATCTCGGTCGAATGTACTGAGGGTGGTCATTCCTAACAAAAATTCCACGCAAACGCGGGTACATTTCTTCTAAATTAAACTTTTAAAGTCCCTAACAAATTGGTGCAATTAGTATACGAGCGTATAACCCGAACGGTTAGTAAGACGCGGTGCTAGGGGAATAAAATGATAGTACAGTGTTGCCAAGTCAGGGTGGGCTAAGAAGAGAAACTGTCCGAGATGGTAAAAATGGCAACGTGGTAGGCCATTGGCATTGACTGTTCCTGAATGGCCGCTACATTATGTGAGGATCACCAAATTACTTCTCGAATCATGAAACTGTATCACCAAGAATGGTCCAATCCGCCCAGATTAATGACTAATTCATGTCCGTGCGTGAAGTATGAGTTCCTTTTGTTAACCGGTACTTCTCACAAGTACCGTTAGCGATTCTTCACCAATAAATAAAGAAATAAAACATCTTTTCTCTGCTTCTGCTTCGTACGACGAGGTGGATGTCTAGGCCCGGCAATTATCTACACGTGGTGACGTGTGTTGAGGATATTTGGCGAGCTTTTCGGCCGTCACCTAGTCATCCTTTCATTTTATTTCGTCATACTTTTTTTCTACGCTAGCGTTTTTTATCAAAGTACCTTCAGACCATACAAAGAAGTTAAACCTCAACAATTACCGCATTTCGAGAAAGAATCGTCACTTTATTACGGTAGTTTTATCAGAACAAGTCTCACCCCACGGATATTACATAAAACTTGTTAGTTATTATAGCATATAATTTGATAAGCCCATTTATGGTAGGTAGACCAAATTAATAGAAAATGGTTGAACCAATTTTGATAAAACGAACACTTATTTTAAATTTTAAGGGTCCATGATGACAATGAAGACAATATTTTACTAACATATTTGCAATTTTCCTGCACTATCATTCTTTGTTTACATCACCATGGAAACCATTATTTGTTTATTATTGTATGTTGGTAAATGATGTCTCGTTGGTTGAAAATAATATCTCAATTATTAATTGAGTGGTTTGGTGCAACAAATAGATAGAGAGCTGGGAATGTGGTAGTTTAAAGTTATAATCGTGGTGTAGAGATGAAAACAACAGGTTTTATTTAAAATTAAACACTGAAAGTTCGAAATATATGTAAAGTTGATAGCCTTGAACGAGTAAACCTTTAGCTAGAGAGTTAAGTGAGGGGTTAATTCCCCCCCCCCCCC
>CABFWB010000995.1:0-41974 GCA_902151455.1 Timema bartmani
TTTTCTTAGTAATCATGTACAGAGAAATCGTCTTAGAAACCGGCCGCGCTCATCTCTCATGGTGATCCATCCCCTTAATCTACGATGACACAAGCAAACCCGCGCTAGTGCACAGACAAGAAACAGACTCAACCTTACGGGGATTTCGCTGCGCTCCTTTTGAAAGCTTGAGTTCTTCAACACTGGGCTTCGCTAGTGTTACTGCTGGGTGGTGATAGGACTAACCGCAGCGATCCTAGTGGTGAAGGACTCAAGCTTCCAAAAGGAGCGCAACCATTTTAACCTGGAGGTTGAGTGTCTGGGTATATTATTTGTCTGTGCGCTAGTGTCATCCACTTAGTCAAGTTCTTGCATATGGGATATACCTTTCAGAATATTCCAAGTATTTATTGGCTATATAGTTGTCGATAAACAGAAACAAACTGGCTTTACGCCTTTTACCATTTATGAAGTGACAAGAATGATAAAAAATATGATGGGGAAAACCGGCAAGTATTTTGTACATAATGATATAAATTTATCAAATCTAAGGCATTACTATTTATATCTGCCCATCCAGTTAAACAAATGGGGTAAGGGTTATACATGCAAAATGTAAACGAATGTACACGCATTTACGTAAAGGCAATACGGAAGAAGGGTTTCCAAAAACTGCGCTCCATCGTAGTTATCTCAGGCTCCATGGGGTGGGGGTAGCTAGGATTTTTTCGAGTCTGAATAAAGAACATTTGCCAAAAACGCAGCCAGGATATGTGATTTTTTCCGTTATACTTTAACACTAGCAAAATTTAAATGTCGTTATTAAATGTTGATAGTATTAGTATAACATTTTTATGAGGGTTCCAGCATGGGTTTTTTTTCTCGTGCAAACGCTCCTTAGGTCTAGAAATTTTGGGAGCCCCTGTCAGACCATCGAACACCAAAGCGTGTTCAACCAGCTAGTATTGATAATATTTACACACTTCATTGTGCGCTCAAGACCCTTGGCCCTGTCGAGTGCAAGTCTAAAACCTATTTTGTGGGATGGTGTGCGGTAATGTGAAAGGTGTGGCTTCACAACCTATGTATCCTTCCGCGCCAACAAGAACAGATGGATCAAGGAAACCATCGATGGCGCTAGCTACCGGACAGGTCTTGCGGAAAAATCATACGTTTGGAAATATCAGTTTTCTCGAGAACGAGTGAGGTTTTTATGTTTAATATTAATCATTTTTATGAATAATTAAGTTTTAAAATTGAAATAAACTTTTTAAATGTGTATTAACATCGTCTACTAGTAATTATAATATATTACACAGATACAAACAAATAAAGACAATTTGAATCACGTTGAAATTTACTGATTATTATATGTCATTATGTAAAACGACATTTTCCCGGATTTTTTATCATTATTTACGATGTTTACCAAATTCCTGACTTATTCCCGTTTTTCCCGACCACTTCAAATTCCCAGCTAATTCCAGTTTTCCCGGATGGTAAACATCCTGTATTTTCAACACCCCCTTTATGATAATGTATCAATATTTATTAATTGTTACATTTTCTTATTTTTTGTTATGAAGCCGGCAGTTTTCTATTGAAAAGTGTCAATTTTATCGATATTTGATCACTTAAAATTATATAGGTGTGTATATAAACAGTATAACTTAATTAACATGCTTCTATTCTTGAACAAACCGTTTCCAAAAAGAAAATTGCAAAATAAAAAAAAATTTAGATAACTATTTGTTTCCATGGCTCTGAATTTCCTTGCCAAATGAAAAGGGTCAATTGCCTTAAAACTTTATAATCTAGCAAGTATGGTAAGAACAATTATTATTCAACCATTGAAATCTACAGCGTAAACTGAAGTAATCGCAGGTACTTTTGTACACTTCATTAACTATGACCGGTAGTAATCACAACTTGACCGATTATATTATCGCCATTGCGTAGCCCGTTTAAGTTAGCTGCTATCTCCCAGGGTAAACAAAGTGTTCACCTTTTTACCTTTGGAGTTCACAATCTGTAATGCACGTATCGATCACTTCGGGAAGTTGATTTTGTAAACTTTAAATTAGGTACAAAATATAGTAATACTTTCTTCCAAATACTAACCATTTAAATTAAGAGATTTCCGCTCTTTTTTTTATAAAACATGAAAACTATCCTGGGTATCCACCCCAAATTAGAGAATGAAATTCCAAACTTGCACAAAAATCAACTTCTGAGCTATTACTGGTATTTCTTTACTACTAGCCCAGTGATTTAAAATAAGAAATTTGACTTAAAAACCAATACCGCCTGAAAATGCTACAACAACCAGGAAGTTGGTTCCACAAAATATATGGGTCGCGTTAGTTTAAGAAATACCACTTAGTGTACGCGATTATTTTATTTGTATGTTATTTCATATAAAAGAGTTGAGAGAAATTCGTTTGGAAAGGCCACGTGTGCTTTGAAAAGAGTATAGCCTATATTTCTTTAATTCCAGACACCCAAGATAATAAAATGTATGCTATTTTGAGTTCTTCCCAGAACTCAAAATTAAAGGGTAGTCCCCCACCCCCTCTCTAATGGTAGTCACTATTAATTTAACTTGCTCAGTGGCTACAGGTGGCCCACTGACTACACTTTGAAAACCCCTCAGTTTAAACCTACCAACATACAGCGATTTGCCTATATAGTTTAGAGAAGTATAAACAGGAAGTGTGACAATGAATGGTGCAAGCTATCTTTCTGCCGACAGTGCACTAACAAATTACTTCCATGGAGTATCTCTCGCTGAATACGTGCAGCGAGACATTAGGCGAACTATGATACAATATATGTTTGCGAACCAGTTATTGTAGTAATGGGTTTTGGTTGCATTTAGTTGCATTTTGCAAAATCAGGATGACAAACCTACCCAGATCTTCAGATCGGGGACCCGACGTGTAATCCAAGTGCGACTCATTGGCCACAATGGGATTGATAAGAGACGTATACATGTTTTACTGTATCTGAATCTAACCTGACCTTGCACACACCACCGGCTGACCTGTCAGCCTCGTATTGCCTGGCGGTGACCGCGAGGTCTGGATTCGAATTTGGGCCCGGTATACTGGGGTTTGGTTTATAGTTTTCCACTCCTCACCACCTATAATTTCTCCTTCCCCCATCATCTATAATAAAAGTGTTTGTTTGTGTGTGTGCGCGATGCCCAGCCAGATCTACGGCACGCAGAAATCCGAATGCACCTCGAAGCCGTATTTTTAAATAGCTTTTTAATTATGCTATTTTTATCCAATTTTTGAAAAAAATATTGTTAATCTGATAATTAAATTCTCATGGCAAATCACGCAAGGGGAGGGTGGGGGAGGCCTTATATAATTCTTATACCACAGTGGGTCACGAGCAACGCCATGCGGGATTGCCAGTTGTAAATAAATGGTAAACTCTTGACAGCTAGTAAGGCGGGCCGAGGGACTTCAAAATGCTTACCTGGAGAAATTTCACAAGCAACAAACTACAGTTTTTTTTGGGAGGGAAGAACAAGTTGCTGTACTCAACCCAAGGGAGCCTTCGGTAAGGTTGTGTTTGATAAATATGCCAAGAGGAATAATCCAGGATGATTGGAAAGTTGATGCGTCAGTACATAGAACGGGAAATATTTTAACATGGTGTCTGGCCAGCCGATAAGGATTTAATATATTTGAATATCTTTATTTTACTGAAATTACCATTGAATAGTCTATGTTGATTAGATCAAAGGTTGAAAGGCTTTCAACCTCTGTTACCACGCAAGTGTAGATGTATATTATATTATTGTCAACGGACACTAATTTTATTTACGATTGGACATAAGTTAGAAAAGTCAGTCCATAAACATACTTGTACATATTCATATTTCAAGTCATGTGATCTACAGCTGTCACTTTTGAAAGTTATTATAAATACCCATAATGTAACATTAATAATTTAGTAAATTGTTATTAATGTTGACCGCAAGCACTCCAGGTGTTTAAAGTCAGGTAAAGTTAGATTTAGTCTTGAGTTCTTTTAACATTAGAAACGTTATAAATTATTTTGTATTTATTAAATATATATATTAAATAATAATATATTTTAAATATTTGGTAATCCAGTGTTAGTCATAAACTATGTCTAGGTATAGATTCTAAAATAGTCTTGTTCTTTAATAATTAGATATAAATTTAAATTACTATTTGAGTAACAATTGTTGAAAAAATAAGTGTAGGAGAAACCTAACCAAAAAATAGTTAATTGAAATGTGTGCCATATTTCATAGCAACATCAACCAATTATTTCATTTTATTCATATTATTTTAATACCCATACGCTTATGTACTAGTTGCGTTAATGGGTTAAGGACGAGGAATGTTGAATTTAGATGAAGTGTACCCGCATTTGCATGGAGGGAGAGAAGGGAAAACCTTCAGTCCACCCAATCGGGATCGAGCCACAATCTCGTCACCAGTCCACCCAATCGGGATCGAGCCACAATCTCGTCACCGGTAGTTTAATATATTAAAAGAGTAGCACCTAAGACCATGCGGACACAAAAGCTGGGTTTTTTTAAAGCCGCAAGATTATAGAAAAGAAAAATCAATTAACTTCTAAAATAGGGCTAGTTCACTGTTGTAGCAGTACAGAATGTAGTGTAAGTGTGCATCTCGAGTTGTGGATTGTTGTATAATGTTTGTCTTGTTTATTGCATTCTATTCCATCTTCATAGGTGGGCACACGGAATAGTCATCAAGCTCGTCTAGTCTCGTCTTAAAGTGACGGGGAGGTCAGGGATTGAGTACCAGCTGGGTATGATGCGGTCTTCCCCTCCCAACCCCCACCAAACCACATGGTTTTCCAGTCAAGTAAATGATAAAATTATAACCTCATGTCTACCTCAGTGAATTTAAATGGTGATAGCCCAAGCGGGTAGAAAGGTATCGTCCAAGATGAAGCTTTTAAACCAATAAAAATATAAATTTGTACTAGTGTTATTATTTCTAGTGTTTCATCAAACATTTGAGGGGTTTTATAAATATAGGTATGCACACTAAACATCTGAGTGGCAAGCATTTCTTCTGTAGCCCCATGTAGACACAAAAAAAAAAAGAACCCTTTTTTTTAGTTCAGGGGTAGATGAAGCGTCAATATCCCTCAAAACTCTCAGGTAGAAAATGTTCACAGTTGTGACACTTTTCCGCCTATGTCCCTCGAAAGTTATAGATTATAAAACATAGTTTTAAAATTGTTCTATGCTGTTTAAATAAAAACTTGGGAAGAAAGTCAAAGTGATTTTAGAACTGTGGAGTTTACTGCTTGTAGAAAATCAAGCTCAGCTTTTTGTTTATTGAAGCAATAATGTATCTATTTTGACAAAACTAACCAAAAAAATCTAAAAACTGCACAAATTAATGAACACGCGTTCCACCCCACCCCACCTTGTAAACGAAATGTATCGCCCGTGTGGCCGTTTGTATTAAATGTCAGTTTTCTTTTCGCTACAGAGAAGTGTGCGTCGTGCGTGTGTACGCACACACGCATTACAACTTCATATTGATTTTCCCCTCGAGAATGACCCCCTTCCCCAGTTTTTTTCCCCAGCTACCAGGTACAGCTGCTGGGAAAGAAATGGGACACCGCCAAGGCCCGGCGTAGTGAAATGTAGCGCTGGTTTCACAAAGAGTTAGTTCATCTCTTCTCGTGAGCTTGCCCAGCAGCCCTTCACATTACTGAAATAGTATTTAATGTTTTGTATATTTTATCGGTAGATCGGGGTGAACATCCAAGAGTAACATTCCAGCAAAATTCCCGGTTTTCTGGCAAAAATAAAATAGTTTTCCCGGATTTTTAAAAACTTTTACTCCAGTTGTGATCAAATTATTCTGAATGAGCTCATTTTGTTAACGGTGTGTCGATCACGCCACCAAATTTTAGTAACTTATCAAGTATTGTTCATACCTCTAATAGATATTTTGAGTGGTCCTACCTAAAAACTTTAAAGAATAAGGATAGCCCTAGAAGCTATTAAATAAAAGTGGCCCTCTCCTTTAAATTCCCGACAGATGGTAAAATTCGAAACCCTTTTCCCGCCTTCCCCCGACGAAAAAAAGTCAAGAATTACTCTCGGTTTTCTCGATCAGTGGCCAGACTAACATTTAAACGAGTAATTCAATATTTAAAAAGATTACACATATGCACATTCAAGCCACCAAAAGAATTGTCAACAAAAGAGTAAAATTCATAACAAATGGAGGGCCGAAATGCAGTATGGAATAATCTTGAAAGAACCAACTAGCACCTTTTGATGTTTTTTAATAATTTTTGTAACCATCATTTACTTATCAAATGTAATGCATGATCAAGGCTGATAATTTTTCTGGGTTTTCCAGACAAAAAAACGTTTCCTTAATATTTTATAAGCAAATATATAGTCCAAATCTCGTGGGGTTTTTTTCTTTTCAGTTTTCTATAAAATTAACATGACAAACAGAAAAAAAAAAGTTTACACTTAGTATTTCTAAATTTATAGCAAAAATTTATGCAAATACCAATGAATGTAAAAAAAAATCCCGGTTTTACGGGTAAGTCTGCCCTTAAGTTCTAGTGATTTTGCATGATCAAAAGGATTTACCCAAGAAACAATAAAAAGGCAAAGATAATTTAAATTGCCAACTCTAGCATTGCAAAAAAGTTTTAAACCGAGCTAACCATAAAATATTTTTGCACGCATTTAATGAAACAAAAATGAAAGTATAATCTACCCCTAGGGTGGGCGTGTGTTGTAAAAAAGGATCCTAGAACCTCTATAAAATCAAAATCTTAGCAACTGCAAATCTAGAATTCATATTATCCACGAATCTCAGAGCTTAGAACATAATATAGTTTATTATTAGTTGTGAATGATATGAAATAAAAATGATGCCCCTGCTTTTAGGTCGGTCTAAGCGAATAAACACACTATCCTTAATATCCGTTAATGCAGTTTATAGATAAGCTATCGAGTGAATGAATAAAGCAAGAACACACACACACACAAAAGCACAGCGATTAAATAAAGGTAATAAATCCCCAAGGAAACGAAAGGTAGAAATAAGGTCCATCTGGTGAATTGCGCCCCCAAGGAGGTAAACCAGCATTTGCCCGGAAGGAATCTTCGCAAATGCGTGTACAACTAAATATTAGAAGTTTTCAATTCAAATGTGTGTACAAATTGAAAGCAACAAAGACATTAAAAAAATTAAACGGCAGAATATACCAGTCATCGTCCAAAAGAGTGATGGTTATTCCAAGAGTCCAACTAGCGGCTTCTATCGGCTGGTGTTTGTAACAGAAACGCGACGCCAGAAGTAGTGATGACTTTTGCTGGAAGATGGCGGGGCTATGCACACACACGCGAAAGCTACGCACTTTACAATAAGTGCATACAGTTGCAACTTTTCCAAGCCGGCGGATTTGTGCATTTACTTGATAAATTACCTAAACGATACTCCTAGTGAACAAGTCGAATCAGTTATAATGAATGATAAAATTTTAAAATACATAATATAATGGAAGATACATTAGAAAGTGTAAACTAAATAAAGGTAATCGTTTGTAGATAAATGTTTTGATTAATTTTTAAGTAGCTTAACTACGAAAGAAAATTAAATATCCTTCAAAATTGCTATTCTAAATGAAAATAGTACAACAAAGACATTTCTACAAAACTTAATGAGTGACCGACCAGCCAACTGTTCTTTAACTAATATATATAAGGCAATTTTTATAAAATAAAAAAAGAATCTTAATCATACTAGCAGTAGGCTAGCAGTAGGCTAAAATCTTTAATATACCATTATTTACTGATGATACACATCTTAACTATGCAGGTAATTAAAAACAAAATGGCGAGATTTTAGTGTAAAAACATCAATTCAATCAACAAAAGCAATTTAGGGTGGGGTGTGAGAATCGCGAGAAAGGGCCAGTGTTTTCTAAGCAAAACTTTTTTTGACAAAATAAATAGAATAGTTCTCCACAAGAAACAGTTTAATTTCCTTCAAGTAGTGTTAACAACAGAGCGTTATCAATAGTTGTTAAATATCTGTTATGAACATAGTGGCATTAGATGATACTTTTTAAATTAATAGAAAAAGTTTGTCATTAAATTTCAAGACATCCTTGACAGATATTTTAAAAATGTAGAGGTCTCCATATGAAGCAAATAATTTGTATGTCTGTACTGAAGCAATATTTGATTTAATTTGACAAAAAAAGTTTTTGTAAAAACACTTATTGGGTTCCTTACATCCCCACCCTAAGCACCCTGTTGTTCATACTAAAACAAGTTTGAAAAATGTCACTTGATAAAAGACTTGAAACGAGGGTGGTGTATAAGGCACATCTCCGCCAGTTTATAAAATGACTGCGACAAATACATCAGCCTAAAGCAGTTTCCCAAAACTGTGCTACATGTACCCATGGGGTATGAGAAGGGCTTCAGAGAGGTTTGCGACGTACCAATAAGTTTTAATCATTGGCAAATATTTTTAAATAATGCTGTGGACTTTTATAAACATATTTCCCTGTCATAGTTTTGCTCAGCTTACTAATAAAGATTTATTAAATTTCGGAACCACCGTTTATGCTTTAAAAATAAGGGTGTATAAAGGGGGGAGGGGGCAGGAGGACGGAGGTTCCATGACCCCATATATAAAGTACTTAAAACTTGGCTAAAGGTAAAATAACATTTTCTAGAAACACACACACCCCTCCCCCTCTAGTAAAATTACCTTTCCACGCCCTTGTTTAAAATAGCCACCCCCACCTAATTTGATATGAAGTGATGGCCCTGAAAGCGGTACAGTACGTGACTGGTGACCACCATCAGATCAGAGAGCCTAAAACAATCTCAAAACAAATCAATTTGTCGTTAGGCTATATTGGAAGGTGAGTTGGTCCAGGTTCGATTCCCGACCAGGTGTAGTGAGGATCGCTATTTTGCAGGTACTCAAACACAGCCTCTAATAATTCTTCGGAAATTGGTTACAATATGGATCATCGTAGGTTCGAAAATAAATGTGGAAGGATCTAACATTTAAAAAAAAAAAAAGCCACTCACTTTATTTATCTCCTCAGCTGTTAACTTATAGATGACAGAATGTTTACAGCTAGAGAACAAGACTTGGCGCATTATTATTTCAACTGCCAGCCGAATGAACGACCATCTGGACGGAAACTCGTCTTCACTCAAATTTGAGATCAATCATTTAAACTACATATTTTAGTCAAATATGTATAGGCAGCCGATAGTGTATTTGAGTACAGGCTGATGGCGACTAAAATTAACTAATCTGAGGATAAAGGTTGAGGATATGCACCAGCATCAAGGAACTAGTGCACACGGTCCTAAGTGAACTCCGGGCCGAGGTCCACAGTTCACGTTTAAACACCAAGGGTTGCCACTATTATCTTTCTACCAAATTCTGTGTGTTCAAGTTTTTACAGAAGGAATTACCATTTCCACAGGCAGCTTATATTGAAGAAAAGAGTAATACGATTTGCTTTTTAACCGACTAGTGTGAAATCATCTAAAAGAGGATGGTTTTAAGATTGTTGCTTCATAATCCTTGTGCAAGGGCTAATGAAGACATGTTTGAATCTGCTTCAGTTCACTCTTTCGTCGATTCAGTTAAATCAGTATCGGTTAAATGTCCCGAATTAAATATTCTAATAGTTGTACTGGATTTTGAAAAATTCCGTGTTTTCCCGACGCGTGGCAACCTTGAGACCTTAATTCCTGAAAACAATTTCTATCAAAAATATTAGTAATAAATCATTTCAACAACTAACTTATGTGTCATCTTCTGTGAGCAAAATATTTTGTAAAAACCAACACGCTATTGAGTAGACCTACATACTTATTTAGCCAACATTAATTCCCATTAGTATTCTGTTAAGTGAAGAGTGTACAACGGTATGGTATTATTCGAGCGCACCTACCTTCATGTCCTGTATGAGTAATACAAGGTAGGTAATGGGCGTGGTTCGCTTCTAGAGGGTTTCTTTTGTTGGTTTCATGGTGCAGTCAATCTGTTAGTCACAGGAATCAAGTAGGTTACTGTGGCCAGTTTGTTAGCATACAAACTAATCTAAGGGCTGGGGAAGAGGAAGGTAATTTAATAAACTAAGTTTACATGATTAACAATGTAGCAATGGGCAAACCGCTGAACTATACCAAACTACTTTTGGAGCCCCCTTCCATCCTCCCCCATCGAGGCCGGTTAAGATTCAAACCTCGACCTCCCCATAAATTGTATTTAAAGTGCTAGACTCAATATATAGGCCTACTGGAATGCTTGTGATAGAGAGACCGGTGCTCGAATCTAGGTTCGGTGCATTCGGTATGGATTTCCGTAAATAGTGCTTGTTTTTACTGGTGATTCTAAACAGTGCAACATTGATTTGGTGTGCATTTTATTTTATATTTATTACCAAAATGTATATCTGGGGCAAATAAAAGGTTGCGCTCCCATCCAAAACAAACTTAACCTTTACAGCCAATAAGCTTACGATGGTTAATTACCGTGTGTTGTTGATCAAATGGGTAGAGGGGGGAAGGCACAATTTACTAGTAGTCAGGACAGGACTGCCAAGCATTGTTTGCCCTGGCACACAACCCACGCGTTGTCCCTGGAGTAGGGATGTGGTATCGAAAGAAAAGTATCGATACTGTAGGCACAATCATTAAAATTATCAGGAAGAAAAATATCGATATCCTTGGTGTCTACTCAACTTTACCAATGAAATTCCCGACCTTTTCCCTGATTTCCCCTGATCATTTCCAAAAATTCCCGACCAAAAAGTATGTCAAATCCTTCTAACTCGCCCCCCACCCCCATCGTTTTTCTATTAATATTTTGGTATGAATAATAATAAGTTTAAATATTTAAGTAAATTTTCAATTTGTATTAACATTGTTTACTAGGAACTAAAAATATATTTCACAGCTACAAACAAAAAAATGACTGTTTGAATCACATAATTTAATGATTATTATATTTCATATTTTGAATAAAACTACATTTTCCCAGATTTTTATTATAATTTACAAAATTCCCGTTTTCCCTGATTTTCCCGGATGGTAGACACCCTGATATCGAAACTCATATAAACTCTCCTTCGTCTGCTTAAGGCACCTCTGAATTAACTAAGTTCATTGGGCTCTACAAAAGCTTGTTCCGTCTGTGATGGCCTTGCTCATAGATAATAAAGTAAGGGGTAGTAGACTTGTCACCACTTTCACCGGCAGACATCAGGCTGTATTGATAAACAGGGATGAAAGAACAGAACAACAGGATGAATGCTCGAGTTGATTCTTGCTTGTCATGCAGAAAATGAGTGAGAATTGAGAAAGTGTCATTAGTTAGTCCACCTTGGTAAACACTCAATCCTAGCATGAGTGAAGATGACAAAATAATTGTTTCTTTCGATACCGAAGTGTGAGTACTAATATCAGTAAAAGTATCGAGTAAATAAAATACTAGTAGACCTATCAAAAGGAAAATATCGATAATAGTAAAGTGACAATTTTCAAATCCTTATCCTGGAGTGTAATAAACTATATGTACTATGTGGGATCCACTTCAGCGATGGACAGGACACACAAAAACAATTAAAACTGTTAATGTGTGTCCCATTTGACCTTGTTTCGAGCTATAGTCATGTCTGTTGTACAACAGTAATGTGGAGGTCTCCATTTTAAGACTTGTTCAAAATGGCCCTCTTTGGCCTGAAAACGCAATCCTGCAGTAGTATCGTAGAATGCCACACCTTTTTGTCTTTGCATTCAAGCCAAAGGTGGCCATTTTGAGCATTTTCTATATTTTTAGGCAATTTCACATCACTGGAGTACAAATAATGCTATAGGTCGGAAACGAGGTCAAATAGAAAACATGTTTATATGAACATTGGTTTAGTGTCTTGTCCACCGCTGAACTGGATCCCACATGTTAGGGTACAATCATATATGTACTCTTAAACAAAAGTCCTCGGGGTAAAGTACTCGCCTCCTGACCCAATGTCCATGGGTTCAAACCCAGCTGGGAGTGACGGATTTTTATTGTTAGAGAAGATTCCGTAGCACAACTTCCTTCAAAGGGGAAGTAAAGCCGTCGGTCCGATGTCGATTGTGGCGTGTAAAAGAAACCCCGAAGATATGTGAGAATACCTTTTAAGGCAAAATAGGAATGCCATTTCGGTCTCGCTCATAGAAATTCTCATATGCTGATATATCAGTCGGTTCATATTGCACGGAAAATACCTCAAATATAATAGCGAGAAAAACTAAACACAAACTTGATACACACAGACTCATCTAGCGCCAGCAATTGTAACATCTTTGCACGAACCAAGGTCACCCAGACCTGTAATTTAACCTCTCGAACCAAAGAAACGAGGTAAGGACACGGGTGGGAAATGGGATGTTCGTTGGAATTTGTTAATCTAAGTCGTGTTCATTCAATCCCTGAAGATTACATTCGGTAACACCCCCTCAACCCTCAACTGCCAACAGTCCCTACCGCCAGAGAGATACCTTCAGTAGCGACATCTCGACACCTTCCAACACGTACGCTGTACAGAATAAACTTTGAGCTTTCTGTAAAAAAAACGCCTTAAGGTGAAGTGGAGGGAACACCAGTTAAAGGCAGTATTTATATTAAAACCCTAATTTTGTTCACATGATGACCTCGCCAGCTCTAGAATATATGTCGAGTGTGTCCTGGAATTTAATGACAACTTTCTCTTTTAGTTGAAAAAGTTTGTCAAATATCAACAACTGTTAATACAAACATCTGAAGAAATTTAAACTAAATGTGTAGTGAAGCAGTATTTGATTTGTGATCAAAAAAAATTGACTGTAAAAACTGCCCTTAGCTCGCGTTTTCTACACTCCCAACGTATTGACAAACCACTAATTTAAATTAAGTTTATATTTTTCCCCTGCTGCATTCTGTATTAATTATGGCCTACAATTGAATTTCAACATAGCAAAGTGAATTAATATACTTTTTAAGTGCTTTTCTTTATTTGCTGTGCGCTTGAAATACCAAAACTAATTTTTCATACAATATACAAAATATCAAGATTAATTTTCAACAAACCATACCAAAATTCATAAGTTTAAATGCAGATTGACCAAATTAATAATTACAAAAAAGTCCGAATCGAAAATATCACTGAAATGAATTTTTTTTTAATTGTTCACTTATAAAAAGGAATATAAACCTATTCACAAAAGGTGCTGTCATGCCGGCAAGGACTGCCCAAATCCTATGATATTCAACACCCGTAATTTGGTTCAAATCCCTACCCCAGGTGCACTAATAGGAAGGTAGGCTACGCTGGACAGGCCTTTTTTTTTTTGTGGTATCTGTAACCACCAATAACATTGCCCTGAGTTGATTCAAGATAAATTTAAACAGTTCCTGATACAAGAAATGGAAAGTGGATAGCAAATTCAAAGTGGCATGATCAACCGCAAAATCACCTCTCATACTCGAACTGAATCAATACCCCCATAAGTTGTTAGAGTTGCAACTCGGAAGAAAATTGCCTAAAAATACCGTAGCTATTTCAAGAAATAAAATTAAAAACACACATTTTCAAGTAAGCTTACTGTATGTCTACAAAACCTAGGGCCAAACCCGACACAACCGGGAGTTTTTCCAAGATGTAAGCTTTGGCACTCGCTGCCTAAGAAATGACAAGGGCTCATCATGGGGAAACAGTTACAAGACTAATGGGGCATTTGACAGCATACCACCACCATGTTGTCATCTTGCCTAGTCAATTCCGTTCGCACCATGTTCATAGACGACGAACTATGACAACGTGTTTGGTCCTTTGCTTTGCACACGAGCAAAGCTGACATGTTTGGGCTACAGTCAATATAAATGTCTATCATACGTTTAATTACTGACGCTCCCTTAAATAAGGGAGATTTTTCGGGGCCTTTGGAGTAATAATAATCGTCGATCTTAGCTTTTTATGTATACCTTGTGTGTGTGAAATGGACCAGAAAACATTGAAAATCATATGTAAGCTAATCGCTCTTGCGGAAACGTTTAATTAAGTCCTCGCTAATTATTTGTGTCGCGTGTTTCAGGTTGATTACATGTTTACAAGATGAAACAAGTTGTTAGCATTTGGGGGAGAGTATTGGTATAACTTACTAGGACTTGAACTAATACCTCCTTGTCACCAGAAAGTCAGAAGACGAGACCGACTCGTTTGTTAACATTCCCATCAATGTTTAACGTTTTCATTTATTTGAGGTATTTAACTGACATGTATCATCACACAACTTATAAAGTAATAAATCTAGAGCAGACAATATCCATCCCTTGGCTGTTAATTCATCACTCACCGTCCGATCAAGTAATGCTTATGGTTTCGTTTGAAACACAAACTGGGCCCTGCAAGGTTTCGTTTGAAACACAAACTGGGCCTTACATAATTTCTGAGACGGGTGTGGTTCATCCCAAAAACCTGCAAATTATTTTAATGGCAAAAAATAGTGTATTTGTTTCATGTTTAAAATATTCAAATATTTATGTCAACCACATAACGTTTAGGATCTTTGATTATAAAACTAGAATTAAGTTTCTTAAACTTATACAATAAAATATGTCAATTTGAAATATTTATTTAGATAGCTTGATTAACAGTAATAAACACTGCAAATTATTTTTTTTTTAACTTTTATAGATTTCTTGCCAAAAACGCATGCGAAAGTGTCTTAAAAACTTCCAGTCCCAAAACTACTGAAGATATTTACCATCTCTAAAATTACTAAAGTAGAATTCACACACACAGTTTACCTAACTTTTATTGTTTATAAAGATAAAGTTTCTTAGAAAAACTGCTTTTTTAGCACAACGTCTTACTAACCTTTCTTGTGAATGTGTGGAATGTCAGGCCTACACAGTGGTTCGGATCCCACGTTAAACTGTAGGTCCTCCATCTCACCTCACAATCACAATACCATTACACATTGGTGTAAGTGCGTATAACCCGAACGGGTAGTAAGACACTGTGCTAATGATAATACTAACCGTTCGGGTTATACGCTTACGTACCAATTAAGCTAATGGTTTTAGAAATGATTATATTATATGAAGTGTGCCCCCATTTGTGTGAAGGGAGAGTGGAAAAAACCTGAGGTACACCCGACCGAGATTCAAACCTTGATATCATTGACATCGGCAGTCTAGTCTACTAAGAGAGTATCGCTTTAGACCATACGTCCATTAAAGTGGGTTTGCCTACATTAATTTACCATTAACTTATATTGCTCGTAACTTGAGTTGAACGTTGGTCCCCAATTTTCAGGTAGGCCCTAACTACCCTAAAATCTGACGTGTTCCAGGCTGATTATATCCACAATTGGTTAAATAAATCAAATCATACTAGATCAGACTTGCCAGACGTATTTTCATTAAGTTGTAAAGTTTAAATGTATAATCTGTCAATAGTGCATACCATCATAGCTAGCGACGAGTGTTTCTTATCCCTAACTTTTGGCTCTAGCTGCATAGACTAGTTCATTGTATCCTATGGCTTCTTTTGATATATATTTGTGTGTGCGTGCATGCGTATGCGTGTATTATATATGTAAGACACATAGCCTGAAAATGATCAATGGACGGATGATTTGCTTAATCCTAGGATTGAACATTTTAAAATGACCAAAGCCCAAAGTTCTACTCAATTTCTGGCTTTGGCCGTCTTCAAACAGCCAAAACTATGATTTTGCAATTACTAAATGACCAAAGTTTGAGATAACATTTTAGTTCATTTCTCGACCTGACTGAGCGCGCCCAATTTTGAGCAACCACATGAATTCAAGAAGGCAAATGGATCTAATTTATATGCAAATAGAACCAGGCAAAAATTACAAATTTATTTTAAATTATCAGGACCATCTGATCGAATTTGTTTTTTTTAAGCCTAACCTAACGACTGTATTTTCAACTTGGATCGTTTATTATTTGCACAGGCCTCGGTTAGGCTGTTTGGAGACGGCCACAGCCAGAAATTGAATAGAACTTCGGGCCTTCGTCATTTTAAAGCGTTCAATCCTTGGATTGAGCAAAAAAAAATACGTCCAAAGGCCGGTTTCGGGTTCGAGTCCAAAATATACATTATACACACACAAACATATATGCAGTGTGAATCATGTACCATCTATATATACAATCTGGAAGACCCTTTGCCTACCAGAATCCATATATTTTGGTTACCTAGTGATTCTTGTGGGAAGAAAGGCAGTTTAGAGGACTTTAGGAAAGAAAATCGGGCTATACCTTAAAAGGTCTCGACGAGTGATTTTTGAAAGAGCCTTCCCCGAAAGAAACTGTCACTTTCTCGAGATCTAATAATAAGTATTACCCAGTGAACACATGAAAAATATCGTCTATGGGTCCACGTTAGACGAGGCAAGTCGATGGCAGCGCGAGCGCGGGAACCAGTGGCGCTCCGCCCGGCACGCAGGCGCCCCTAGCTCGGGAAACGCCCACTCGCCGAGCAATGCACGTCACGCGTACAATCGGGAGAAAATCAAGACAATTGTTTTTTAACCGAAAGAAAGTATAGTCTTCAAATACATATCAATATCACGAATATTACCGAGGAAAAGAATACAATTGGTGGTTCACATCCATAGACTAACCAAACGACAGTAATGAGATACTTATTATCATTGTGATAAATACAAGGCAACATATGTGTCAATTTTACTAATGGAGGGGAAGAAGATACTTAATTAGAACTACTGATATGATTAAAGAATTGAAACTGCATCTAAATTAATTATAATATAGCGTTTAGTATAATTACTAGTTTGCCCTTAGTAAAATGTATGGATATTATAAAATAGAGTGACCTGCAGTGGCGAGGAGATAAATGTTAGTTACAATCGTCTTATCTATTATATATTCTATTAGCTCCAATGGTTTAGTAATATGTTAAAAACTTATTTTTGTTAACACAATACATCAGATCTATGTCACACTACAAAATGCATGTATCAGTCCCTCTCCTATTTAAAACTTAGATAGAAACTAAATATCTTTGAAATAATTTGAGCATGAACGTTTCAAAAAAAAAACTGTCCCGAGACAAAAGGTCAAAAGTGCCCAAACGAGAAAACCATACAATTTTCAGGACCATTTGTTGAGCTTCGGCTGATACATTATGTTAATTTAAATGGTCAGTGAGTATTTATGAATGCCCTAGTTTTAAGTTAGGATTTATCTCATGGATACATAATAACAGGCATGATAATTTGTCAGGGTATAAAAAAAAATCACATAAAATCGTTCACCTACTTTGTCTTGAAAATGAATAAGCACTTAGGCCTAACATGAAATGTGGGTGAGGTATGTTTTTTATGCACTTAACACTTTAATCTCTTCCTCTTTCAAACAGTTTTAACAGACATGTATTATTTCTAAATATGAACAAAAATTTCATATAATTCATATATATATATATATATATATATATATCCGATCTCATCGGGCAATGGATTAATTTATTTCAAATGTAATGTAGTTATTAAATATTAATATGGGCTAAAATATATGTGCTAATGAGATCTGGGGGGTGGGAGATATTTTTGATCAAAGTTTGAGAACTTAATATTTTCTTGTATCTTGTTAGTTTTCATTTCTACGTGTCTATAGAATACACATTTCTTTGAAGAATCACTTTCTTTTAATTTCCTTTATAAAAAAACTATCAATTTATGTAGGAAGAAGCATAAAGCTTAATAAAAATAATATGATGTACAAGAGGTTCATAGAAGTAGCTCTAATTAATTCCCCACGCCCCTAAAAATATGCAAGGGAAATAAAAACAAAATCATATAAGTTAAACTTACAAAAACACGTGGCAAAAAAATCTTTACAAAATGTATTCAAAGTTATTTTGGTTGTCAAATATACAACTTTGTTTCAAGTGTCCGCGTGTACTAGGCAAAGATGAAATGAAAAACTTTCCTAAAGTTCCAAGTGAAACGTTGCCGCGCGAGCTCAAGGTCAGCCATCTTGTTAAGAAGGCGGGTGGGTGTTCCGCGGCGAAAGGAATCCGGTCGTACTTCGTGCCGCGCACAGAACTAACATGCGATCTAAAGTTACGATTCAAACAACTTTCCGAGAAATAGGATGTCGCTTCGCTTCTCGGTATAAGACTCAAATATACCTCCAAATACCTACAATATACATACATGCTCGTGCCAACTAAAATTGAAACAAGATTCGCTAAATAAAAAAATTAATAATTTTGTTTTAAACTTACTTAGCCTAAATTATGTACTCAATTTTAAGCTTATTTCCCCGGAAATTATTAAATAGCCTCTTGAAAGCATTTCAAGTATCAATTTATTAATATTGTTTGCGGTAAATTAAAACATGAGTTGGGAAAACTGTTCCGTACTTGCTGCCACGTGGCCTACAAGAAAAACTAGGGAGGGGCCGATTACGTATTAACTAAAATTCTTAATTTGATCTTTGCAAAACAATAAGTACCTCTTCCCTTACGTAAAAAAAAAAGTTTGTACCAAAATCATTTTTACTGTGCATAAAACAAACGAAATTATTCATTCTCAAATGACTAAACGGGAAATAATGGTACTTTCACTTGGCAACATTGCTGCCAAGGCGCCATCTTTAGTAGCACTACACATGAGGCAATTCATTCAGAGTGTAGTCTTGGAAATTTCCACGGCCCTCCCATTTGTTTCAGACTCCTAATTTCATGAAAAATTAATTGAATGAGTTGAATTACGTAGGAGATTAATATAGATTAAATAAATATATATATATAACGATTGAAAAAATGTCTCTTGATCACTTTAAAAAGTTTTAAAGACACATCAGGTGGAATTAAAGTGTTTCCATTAATTTCTAAAAATTATCTAAAGTATTCATTCCTATTCATGGTCGTATGAAATGCCGGACATTTAATATACGTTCAGTCACAAAACAATTGAATAAAGAGTGTTTATTTTAACCCCGCCCCGTTCGATGCTTACCTGACGGCGTCCTGTGCGGCGTCGTCGCTGTTGTTCTCCATCTTGGCCGGCACAGTCATGTTCGAGAGGTAGTCCTCTTCGCCACCAAACTCCATGGAAATAAAACACTCACCGGTAAACTCACTCGAGCACGATAAACTAGTCACTCACCGCTTAACTTCCCTCCACCACTGAAAGACACACACGAGGCTGGTGACGTCAGCAAACACGGCCCTAATCGGCGCCATTACATTAGACTCACTACACGGGACGTTAGCTAGAGTTGTTAACGACACGTTGATTTAACTAGTTAGTTATACATTAAACAGAACTGTGTGTACGGCACGTTTATTTAACTAGAGTAATACATTCTAAAGAACGACATGTGTGTATTGCACGTTGAGGGCCTACAGTCTGCAGAACGAAATTAGTGCACGGCAGGGTGATTAACCAGAGTTATTCATTCTACTAAAGACTTGTGTATGGCGCGTTGATTTAAATAGGGCTATTTATTTTAAAGAACGAAATTTGTAAGGCATCCTGCCTAGAATTTTCTTTACCCGTATTCTACAGAACGCTGTGTACAGAAAGTTGGTTTAACTGCCGGTATATATATATATTGCATAGTACTATAACAATAAGTACTAAAACAACTAAGAAAAGTTTACTTTTTTAATTGTAAATTTTATTCTATATGGCAATCAAGACAGATGGTTGAGGATATTAGCGTTACTGTTACTGGCATATTATGGTCTTATAATAAATACTTCACTACGAATCCTCCACTCTCGGAACAGGCATTGTCTAAAGTCAGGCTGTGAGTTCAAGAGACAATAAATATTTAATTTTGAAAATCATCAATAAGGAAAAGAGTAAAATAGTTTGGATTGATTAAAAAAATGTAAACCCAATTATTTTAAAAGTTAAAATATAAAGCTTCCTAAGGTTAGACCGAGTCCTTTAGTTTAAAAAAAAAAAAAATTATTTTGACTTCCAATTTGATTGGACCAGACGCAAATATTCCCCAAAATAGTCAACTTAATCTTTATAGCTAAAAATAAAGTGTTTTTGTATGTTAAAGGTTACATTATTTAAAATGTTTCAGTTCATTATTAAATATTTTACAGCTTTCCAAATTCCTTAAATGTTAACCATCTTTTGGATCTTATAATTTTGTTTAAATATTTAATCAGTGCCCCATCACGCTTTATTTAAGTTTAACCCAACCTCACCCTTTCCTTCAAAGGTGGTAAGCAACAAAATGCGACAGCCCCGTATCAAATTTTAATAGATAATAATTCAAGAATAACGCACCTAATAATTTTTAATCAGATACAATATTGAAAATAAATATGAAGAAATCTAAAACAACCTCTTGAATGCCTTCAACTTTTTTTAAATCAAAGTACTACATTCGATTAGTCGCTAAAGGAATAAAGCTGTTTTGTTTTAAAAACTTATGACTAATTTAAACCAGAATCTTGGGGGAAGTTAGCGTTACAGGTTTTCACAATAAGCCTGGAAAGAACCAGTCTTACGGGAAGATCAAGTAAAAAGTTGGAAGCGTGTGAAGGGGATGAGGGGGGGTGAGCTTGAATAAGATAATAAAACGTCAAAAGAAGGATGGGTCAATATGCTGCCATAAAAGACTGCACCTGCTAAATGTATATTCGCCTGCAATGAGTTTCTCACTGCCAGCGACTCGATCCAAATAACACGCAGGCCTATTTTCTTCTAAGAGTGACTGCGCTAAAATGAAATAATTCTACAAATGGGCATGATTGAGAAATATGACAGGACTCGTTAAAATAATCGGAATAGGCCGACTGATGAAAACGAAATGCCGCGTAGTTCCGGTCTGCTGACGTCTACCGCACGGGGGTGGGGGAAAAAACAATCCATATTGTTCGAATAACTAACGCGCGCACACACACACACACTTAAATCACAGTATTCCTCTTCACCACTCCAGGTGGCGAGGAAACAAACACTTATTTTAAATAAGGGCGGTTCTATATTTATTCCCTTCCAAAAGGTTGGTTGCACACCCACGAAAAGGGCGTGTAAGATCACACCACCCGAGCCAAAATAAAACGCTCTGCGACTTACATGATCCACAACACACTTATAACTGCTGTCACACACATACACCACACTATATTTTACTAAAGGAAAAAAAAATGGTATCCAAATAAGTTAATCACTAAAGTGTATTAGTTTTAACACTCATCAGCACAGCGACGATACAACGGACATGATGTAGCTCGGCCGAAACCTGCCGCGCGAGAGGCAGTACGTTATTCCTAGAACTTACTGTATCGCCCGCTTCACACCATTATCACAACCCCCCACCCCATTCCTTTCACGCAAACAATAAATCCTCCCTTCCACTTCCCCGCATGACGACTCTCGCCCCTCATCAACAGCAAATCCACACACGGCTTCGTTACCCCCACCACGCATTACCCCCTCCCACTTCCACCCCAACCATTTCCCCTGACGCGGACAAAAGACTACCGCACCTGCTGCTATCTGGCGGCCTGTCTCGAAAGCAACTGTGTGTATGAATCAAGAGTTTTAGGGTTGAAAATAATGTCGAACACTGCGAGCGCAAGTCAAAAACTCCAGACAGAAACCTTGAAGCCGGTACGCCATTCGAGATTATCTCTTGAACATATACTTCATTCACGGTAGGAAATACTCTCTGAAAGGTCTTTTTTCCTACCAATATCCTACTATATAATAGATTTCTGGATAGGGAAAAAGGCCTTTCAGAAGACAATTCCTACGCTGAACAGACTTTAGATCAGTTGGCGGCACAAACCAGATCTACAAAAGTAATGATTCACTTTTTTTTTTTTAAAGTCGCTATTATAAGAAGGGAATGGTAGTATCAAGGATTGTGTGAATTTCGAATATTTTTGAGGGCTACTTTGACACCTTAAGAGATTTGCTCCCAATACCTACTCGCCCAAAGACCTTTCACACAGATATTTCGGCGAATTCCATATACAATATTAGTGTTGTGCTTGTGAATGTAAAGTATTTTGTGATGTTTGGTCAATACATCAAAACTATGACAAATGATGGAACTACTAATAATGTCGTTTCGCTGCTATATCAACCTGAGATTGGCCGGTACTAATGTAGCCTACATGGGACGCCCGAATGTACTAATCCTAAATCCCAGTGTTGCCAACTCTATAGTTTCTAGCGATAGTACATGGACCTGAAATAGATTGTATTTTTACCGGTAGGATACTACTTTCTGACATTATATTGATAATCCCACCAATTCTCATGAAAAAATAATGGATGTATTTTTTTTTACTTTATAACAGGGTCACAGGATATTACTTTTAGAAAATATTCTAAAATTGGATTGTACAGGTTGTGAAGTTATATCAGTTGGCAACACTGCTTCGTGTCCTGATGAGATGAGGGGACGATGATAGTGAATATCATCATGGTGTAGAACCAATTAGGACCTTCATTTAACTTAAAGACTAATTAACCAAACACTGGTGAGCAGGAGAATTATTCCCCGGACATCCAGGACGGTAGAGAGACTCTGACCACAATATTAAGAGGCCGGTTATTGTGTACAGAAAAACGTGGTTGTGTTATAAGAAATAAAAAGTGTGGAAACTAGGAGTTCACGAGTCTTTAAAAATGTATTTTAAGATATATTTCCGAACGATAAACAAAAAATTATTTTGTTGAATGGCACGAATGTACTTGAGATATTTCAGGTTTTTGTCACATTCCGGTGTCGACTACAGCGCTTGGTGGTTGAATGTTTAACTAACGTATCGGTTTACCCGTCTGCTACAAACCAGTTATGTTAATGCTTCAATATTATAATCAAAAACATTAAGAATACATCCCCCGCCCTTAGTATTAATTGATATGAAATTTTACCTCAAAAAAATTATTCTAATTGCCATTAATGGTTTGGATTTAGTATTTGCCAATAAATATTACCCCCACTCCCACTTACTCGCCCCCAAACACACTGTGTGATGTAAGTGACGTATTATAATAAAAATATTACTCGAATTGTTGCAGGATTGATTAATTCGGAGGCCGGAAGTGCCAGTGGCTGGAAGGGGTGGGGGCCGGGAGTTCATGGGATTCTCCCCTAGGAAATATCTAAACATGGGTGCCTTAGAACAGTGGCTCACAAACACGTATTATTGCCTCCCCTTAGCCCCATTCCATCTTGGGAAATTTAACNTATGGACTTCTAAAAAAAAAGCCTCGGACTTTAGATATGTTGTAAGGCATGGGAGGCTCAAGGCTCTTGGGAGGATGGGGGGATTCTTTGATGTATATTGATATGAAATCACAATTACTCGACCTACGATACTTTATTACATACATTGTAATTATATACTTAAAAGTTAAAATACGGTTAAAACTCGAGCAAGACTTCATAATGGAGATAAAAACCACTGAGTACTGTTTACTAAAGTTAAACTAGTCCTGCCCCACCCTCTGTTTGGTCTAAAAGACTAATAGGTAAGCCTTCATGATGATGTATGTTCCTAAAATGCAGTAATATTACAGGGTATTTACTTAAGTATGGTATGACATTTAACTATTGTTATAAATACTTGATCAATTTAATGTGATTTTTACACAAATAGGTTTTATATATATATATATATAAATATATATATATATATATATATATATATATATATATATATATATAATAATTGAAATCTTGGAGGTCTTGGGGTAAAATGCTCGCCTCAGGACCCGGTGTTTGTAGGTTCTAGCCCAGTCGAAGTCGACCAATTTTTCTTTTGAGTGATAAAAATCCGGAGCACAACTTACTTAGGAGGGGAAGCAAAGTTATCAGTTCCGTGTCTATTGTGGCATGTTAAAGAACCCTGGAAGATATGTGAAAAATACATTTCCAGGCAAAATTGGCTGGCCCTTTCGCTGTCGCTCATATAAGTTCTCGTTGGCTGATATAATCAATCGATTCAGAAAGTGCACGTTAAATACCGCAAATAAATGATCGTTAATCTTCTTGCTTGTTTCCTCGTCGTGAGGGGAAAGTGGGAGTTTCGTAACCCTTCATACATTGGCTAAGGTTATTAGGGGACCCTCTTACTTGGTATGTATTCTAGCAGCAGGTCCTAGAATTCATAATCATGTAGGTGGGAGAGCTTTTGGGGGAAGAATTACTTAAAACACCGGAATATTAGTAAGGTAAGAAATATTGATTTTCAAAGAAATATTGATTTTCAAAGTAATCATTTAATCCACATGACTGTGGGTAGAACTAGAAATACCAAACGAATACACCACTAAGCTCTAGGCGCTCCCCCATCTACATCGTAGGCCATAGACACTGCTGAAAATGTTTATCCCCGTGTCGATGATGATGATGAGCAAAGGCTATGTCCAAATTCCCCACACCCCTGGTCGAAACCATCAATCACAAGAAGAAGACAGGTGGCGCCAGTGGCCCATCAAGACAACACTGATACGGCGACATTTCATAACGCAACAGCGATACAACCCCCACTTCCGCTCTCACCAATGCAAGCACAACACTCAACTAGCTCAGTGTTGCCAACTGTACGATCTGGATACTACCTGTGATATGTCACCACCTGTACAATCCAGTTTTAGGATATTTTCTTAAAGTACTATCCTGTTTCCCTGCTATCAAGTAACCAATTTTATTAACTTTCTATTAAAATCGCTACGCCTATCAATATGTCAGACAGTAGTATCCTACCGGTCAAAATATAATCAATTTCAAGTCCATGTACTATCGCTAGACTTTAGACTTGGCAACACTTAACTAACTTCTAGAGCGGTATTCAACCTGAGGTATGCGAAGACATCTCGGATAGAGTAATAAAAGTAATTTTCAAAAATGTGTTAACCCACCAGACTTTAATGTGAACGTTATTTAAAAAAACTTTAGATTTTTCTGGTCTAATGAGAACACCAATATGTAAATATGATTTTGTTGGTACATACAATGAGAAAGGAAGTGTGTTGGAAAAACTTTCTAATATTTTATTTTAGTAAATTGTTGTTTCAGAAAGATATGATTTAATCAAAGCCAGTGTCGGACGCAAAGATGTGAATTCTATGCCCAAGTTTAAAATACGAGTTGGACAGTTGAATATTTTCACCTGGTTGATAAACATAGCTCTATTGTGTCAAAAAGATTATATTTTAGACCTTGTTATCACTGCCAACATTTGTCTAGTTAGTATACACAGTTTTTAAATACGCTGTAGTTAAAAAAACCTTTTTGAATATTCCTATGTACGCGACAATTACAAAAAAAATTGTAAAATTGTGTTGTTGTTTTTTATAAAGTGGAATTACCTTTAGTTTGTCATGAGTCTTCTTAAAAACAAATTTTACTAAACACATGCCATGGATTTTCCCCGCTTGATCCCAATGGATATATATTTACTTTACAGCCGGCTTAGTGCCGCGGGCATATTATATTTTCCATTGATAATAATTGTGTAATCTATTCTGAGCATTTCTTAGACACACATGCAAAATGTTATGCTTTAACTCCATTTATTTGATAGTTAAATATCCATGGCTCCATGGACCATTTGTTTTATATTGACTAATACAACATTTTATAAAACTGACTTGTAAAAATGAAGTGCTACCGGTGGACAGAGGATTGGGTGACATCGCAGACCTAGTTCTTGTAAAATCTAGAGGGTAGGAAGGTGTTGTATAAGGTTGATGTTACTCTCCTATGAATAAACCAAAGTAAACCTAACCGAAATTATTTTGAAACAAAATTGATTCTCTGTATTCCCCAATTACAGACTGGTGCGGGTCCGCAGGCCACCATTTGAGAAACCCTGTTCAATTAGAGGTTCAGATGCTATCTACAGTTAGCATTATATGTGCAAGTGAGATGATAAGTTCTAATCTGGTACTATTGTTTTTAAGGCGGGAGTGTAGGGGGACGCGAAAAAAGGTCGGTGTTTTTGCAGGGTTTTTTTTAAAGCAAAACTTATTTTTTTCAAAAGAAATCAAATCTCTCTCGATGAGAAACATAGTTTAATTTTCTTAGAGCTGTAACCTCAACAGGTTGTCAAGGGTGTCCTGGAATTGAATGACAACTTTTTCTCTTCGTTTAAAAAGCCTGTCATCTTATACCGCTATGCTCATGACAGATATTCAAGAGCTGTTGATTTCACCATGTGAACCACTTAGCACGTCCTCTACACTCACACCTTAAACTTGGTTAAGTAAGTTAATATTATAGTAATAAATTGTTAGTACCTAAGATATTTAATTGGTTCTTATTATAATTGCTCGCGCCTTACGATTAATTCATATTGTGGCATTAAAATGTTAGCACCTATTTTATCGAGCAAATTTTGTTTGTTTTGACAGAATGTGTATGCACAAAGATCACACATCTAATAAATAATCATTAGTTTGTTATTAATTATTATGTTTAAAAATCATGACTCTTGGTGACTAGTGACAGGTAAAATGAAACGTAAACCTGTAAAGTTGTGAAAACGTGGTTTACATGTAACATTCCTGGCTGAGCCCACAGTCAAATTAAAAGGCCGGAGAAGAGTTACGGTTAAAAGCAGCGTGCGCGCTGTTGCCACATTTCCTCCCAGTCCAAGACGCAAAGCATTTCTGTTTGCTATGTAGTTAAGATGGGGTATAGTATTTGTAATAACCAGGGTCCGGATTTTGATGACTTATCTTTTTAATGGTACGTCATATACAATGCTTATAAGTAAATACATTGTTTATGATCCTCTAGTTGTAGATGTGATTATTTTAAAAGGTCATTTTTTGTCATTTTGGGATGGTCAAATTTCCTTTATTTTCGTCCTTTAAAAGTTATTTTTCTGTAGTAATAGGAATGTTTGAGTCATTTTTAGGTATTTGAGCCATTTTAAGGCATTCATGTTGATTAAGTATCTTTTTGTTCGTATTCTAAGGTTTTTTTTAACTAAAAGTATTTTTTTATGAATTTTTAGGTCATTTTATAGGTCTTTTTTTAATTATTTTTAGGTCATCCAAATCAGGCTTCTGGTAATAACCAAATTTAGTGATCAAAACGTTATTTGGGGGAAAACTTCATACCAACTCGTCATTTCAAAACCTATGTGCGATTAGCCCTTAAAGAGATTGGGTGTTTAGTGTAGGCTACAACCTACCCAACTTGGTCGATTGTGTTGGGTCGTGTTTGACGAAAGTTGAGTCTAGAATAGGTGTAGCCTTACCTGATATCAACCCACGAACCATCAAAGGTTTGAGGTAACAAATGGAAAACATCCCAAGTCTCTTCAATCTGCGGTGTGTTTGCTTTACCACCCTTAAAGGAACTTTACCAAAAAAATTAAAAGCCACATAAGTCTAGAGTGTCCGTTAGAGATAAGGCCCTACTTTTTCATTTAAAACACCTCCAATAAAACAAATCTTCATCTAGCGAGCGTTGCGGTGTTTTTTCATTAGTAGATTCGATACAAAGTCCATTAGTTAATAAGTAGGATTAGTAGAGTAGATTAAAAGGAAATGCACACGCATCGGCGTGGGAAGGAGATGGGCAGTCAAAAGTGATCAATCATAATTTGTAGAAAACCAGACCCAGTGCACCAGACTGATAAAAAAATCTGTAGCACAACTTCCTTCGGAAAGGAAGTTGTCGGTCTCATGTCAGTTGTGGCATGTAAGAGAACCCTGGGAGGTACGTGAAAATACCTTTCCGGCAAAATTGGTTGGCCTTTTCGCACTCACTCATAAAGAAAGATTCAGTGTGGAAGGCAACGGGGAACTCCCGCAGGCAGCAGGGTTGAGTGCATTCCCAGCTCAGATTGGATAGAAATTACATCAAACCAACCAACCTTCGGGTTGCTGACTTAAGAAGAAGAAAAAGCAGCAGTGTATCGGAAGTGCATACACAATATTTGATCGACTAGAGAGGAAAGGCGGGGGTGCGGTGGAAATGAAGACATCCCTGACCATGAGAAAAAATAAGTAGTTTATGAAGAGCGCAATGCCGTAGAAACCCGGAGCGATAGAGTATTTCCTGCCCTTGGAGATTTAATGCCGGCCGGCACGAACGTCGGGGTAGGGAAGGTTACTTACAACTACTTTCCAAAGCCGTTATTCAAATGTAAAGGAAATTCCCTCCGAGAAACTTCGGCACGAGAGGGAAAGCGGATAGGGTCGGGGAGCAAGATTCTCTCACGAAACGTTCCGTCATGCTATTTGCCACAACCAAAAGTTCCCATGCTAATTGTTTTTATTTTTTTGGGTAGGCGCAGGTTAACATCCCAGAGACTATGGTGGACACTCGACTACTCGAGCCTAGTGTCATTAAGTGCAGCGTTTAGTCAAACTTTATAGACCCCGACATAGCTCAGTTTACCACAATATTTCTAGAAGGGCCCTTATCTGACAGTTATAAAAGTTACTAGATATATTTCCACGTATTCACACATCAAGTCATGTCTGCAGCTGTCACTGTTGATAAATATTATCAATACCTATGGAATAACACTTGAGCTTTCTTTAATAAGTAACAAGTTGGACCCAACATGTAGGGAGCAATTTTCATATGGGTAAAATTAAGCTGTGTTTATTCATGCAAACTTGTTGGAGTAAGTTTAGCTACTAGATTATTAAAATCCTTGTGATCCGCCGAGATAACGTTCCTAAGAACAGAGTACTTTTGGTACAACTCATTTAGTTTAACTGTGTTCGTTTGGTTCCACTCCATGACCGACAAAACTAAGTAAACCACGATCTGAAAACAAAACACGTGCGTCGCTAAGGCTAGACACTGGCTCAACTTGAAACCGCCAACATGTTGTGTTGGCTATTTATTAGTATCCACAACAATATAGCCAACACAACATGTTGGCACCGACCGGCCCTAACAGCTTCAACATGTTGGCCAACAAGTTGTGAATGCGTTTATATTGTGACAAAAAAAATTGGGATCGTGTTGGCCAACATGTTGTGTACAGAGATGTACGAGGCTTAATAATATAATAAAATGTTTTCAATGTTGACAGCAAAAACAAGTTTTGTATTTTCTGAAAGGTGCTCCAAAAATGCGCATTCGTAAGAAAATCAACGTGTCGCTGTTCTTAATTTATATTGTGCCATGGGGGTTGATCAACTGTTGCCCCGCAATACAGTATATCATTAATCTAGTAGGTCTTGTAATAGCAACCTAAGGAAAAGGGCCGAAGGTGGATTTAATGGAATCTCAACATTTGAGGAGAGGGAAAGAAAGAAAAGAGAAGGGAAATATCCATCTGAACCAGGTAAGGGAGGCAGAAACCACCTTACAAAAAACTTGCCAAAGGTTCACCATAAGAGTTCGGCCAGACTGACAAGCGAGCGAAAGAGCACGTGATTAGCAGATAGCTCTTGATAGTTGTTGACGAGAAGGCAAAGGTTCGAATCTTGGCTCAGTGAACTGGGGGTGGCTTTTGATAAGTGATTTATTGTTGTTTTACCATCCTCTATCCACGCTAATGGTGATTCTTATTTGTAAAGGCCTACTTTGATTATAATATTTAAGTATCTGATTAAAATATTGAAGTATTTTAACATATCAGTTATACATATAGGTATAATTTATGATCTTACCAATTAAATTAGGCCGTTAGTAGCAAGTGTGCTAAACCCATCGCATGGTGTCTATTCAACTTGACCAATGAAATTCCCGACTTTTTCCCAGATTTCCCCTGATCATTTCCTAAAATTCCCGAATCAAAATTATGTCACATCCTGCTAATTTCTCTTCCCCTCCCCCTCATTTTTCAATTAATCTTTTTTATGAATAATAAGTTTTAAAATTTTAATATTTTTTAAAAATTTGTATTAGTAGGTCTATTACTTACTAGAAATTATAAAATATACTACACAGCTATAAACAAAAAAACTACAGTTTGAATAACATTATTATTTACGGTTTTAATGATTATTATATTTCGTATTTTGAGTAGAGCCACATTTTCGCGGATTTTTATTGTAATTTACCAAATTTCCGCCTAATTCCCGTTTTCCCTGATTTTCCCGGATGGTAGACACCCTGTATCAATAAAAAAAAATTAAAGAGTCAAATATCATGTCAAAATGAGAAGTTTTCCTAGCACTCAATGAACCAACATACAATAATATTGCCTAGCGCCTGTAAACTAGACTGTTCCTGCTCGAGCGCGCGCTCCAGTCTGGCCACCTCTCATTACAACCAATGTGTTCTATTTTACTTTTTAGTCGCTCGCCCGTCTGGCTGTATCCTAATGTGCATAGCTCAAATAAACCAAACCAACCTTAAGGGAAAATTAAGACTTAACATTTATAAATGGCTGTAAAATTTAACCGTTTGACGCAACCATTGTAATTATAAAATAGATCCTGTAAAATTTACTTGTACATGCTTAAAATGAGGTAGATAGAGGAGAAATTCTATACAAGAAAAATACCTTCAAATGCATTTTAAAGAACTATAGGAGTTGAAAACAATACGCGCGAAATTAAAGTTTGGTTTCACCCAATAATAATTTGGTTTTCAAAGTGGCCAGCCCTGCAAATATTTACTGCCGTATTTCTTCGCTTCTAAGACGCACTTTTTTATCCATTTAAACGTCTTCAAAGCCGGAGTGCGTCCTTTTCTACCAACGCTCTCGGTGTCTCAGAAGATGATATACTATGGGATACTAAAGATAAAGACGGTTCATTATAATCACAATGATAGTGATTGAAAAGGAAGTGATGAATAACATACCAACTGATAAATAAGGTAGCCCCTACTATTGTTGGTGAATTGAATTCTGTAATAAGAATATTACTTAGATACAAGGTAGTCTTTTATTTTTATTTATTTTCTTAGAATTTGTTAATGTTACTGAACATATAATGTGCGTCTTAAATTAGGAGTTACACAACATTAGTAAATGAAATATAGGCCTATGTGATATTTTATAATTAATAAAAAATTAAGAGTTTGTTTTAGCATAAACATTAACAATAAACCTTAAATAATATTGATTCTGACCTCCCCTCCTAAGAAAACTAAAGAAAATTCTGCCCCACACACACACACACCCTTACATAATTTAAGGACGGCCCCTTGTACGATCCATGTGCGTGTGTTGAATCGTCCACCGTGAATATTCCCAGAATTCCCCGTTTTTCCATGCAAAGGGAATTGAGAGGCAAATGAGAATTCCAGTAATTCCAAGCGGTGAGTAGACACTCGGAGAATTTGTTGACTAATAAGACATAAAGTGCATGTATCTCGGACGGGTATTAAGACGCGGTGAAATGTACCCTGTTGCCAAATGTATCGACAAGCGTTGTGGGCTTGTAATGAGAGCTTCAGCATTAGTAAGCAAGAGCACATATTTCTAAGAACAGTATTTGACTTAACCAAAGATTCTTCAACTCTTATACTTTTAACTCCCACTGCTTAATTTTATTAATTTCGCTGCAATCAGCTCACATCATCTTTTGCTATAGCAACTTTCAGTCAGTCCTTGGGGTTCCTTTGTACGAACTAAAATTTGGTTGAAACGCGTCGATAAGATCAAAAATAACAATGGGGAGGGGGAAGGCGAATAGATACGCGTGAAAACCAAATGTTTAATATGTATTCCTCTATGAAAGAGATACAAGTCCACGCCATTAATAATGACCATTAGAGTATGGAGGCCAGTGTCTTGACCCCTAGTCCACGAAGGCGGGCGGGCTTTTTTTATTTCCACAGTCACAACGAACGATTTTTTTTTACAGAAAATGTGAATGCACTAGACATTTTTATTTGTTTTGAATTATTGTTTCAATAAACCAGTAATTGATCTAAAGCATTTAAGAACTTTCTGGCACTCCATCAATGACACCTCGTGCTTTCTCGGTTTGGGAGCTAATTCTTCTTAGTGCTCAACAAGCGTGTCTCTCAATAGACGCCATTTTAGTTCTTGCTGAATGCGTCGCCACTCAAAGTGATCACTGCTGAGAAAACTAGTTTTTAAAAAAAGGCGAAAAGATAAGCCACAAGAGCCAATCAAACTACACGATAAGTAAGATTGTACACGTGAGAAACTAGAAAGAAAATGGCTGACAGGTCTATATCTACGATGTCGCAAACGTTGGCCTGAATAAATACTTGTCTAGGAGCACCATGCGTAAGTTTTACCCTCGCTATCAAAAAATTGTTAGCCCCACGAGTTTCACCTTTTGGGCTAGTTCAGAGTCTGATCAGACATTGAAGCCAAATGGCGTTAGTGTCGTTGCGGAATAGCGCGCGCGCAATTTAAATTTTGAAGAGAAGTTTGAACCTCCAAGATTACATTTTACTGTTACAGTAATTATTTTATCCCGAATGTGATAACTATTGAATAAAACGAATATCCCACATCAAATGATAACATATAAATTACAATTAATCATTTGCTCATCGATTTAAGATAATTTAAATTTGAAATACTGTATTATGAATCACATGGTAATTATTTGTTTGGTAAAATTTCATATAAACATGGCTCTACATTATTTAAAAAAAAAGTATTGATGTATGAAAAGACTAAGGCATCAATCAGTCTTACCATCTAGCTCATAGCATCTGAGGGAATTTTTGATTTAATACTGATAAGTAGCATTTAGGGTAATTTGTCTGAATGCGAAAATTAGAGTCTTTCCTTCAATAAAGGGATAAGACAGAATGCAAGAATGAAATAAGCAAACGTAAAGAGTGAATGTGAGAAGTGTGATTTTTGAGTGGATTTAAAAAAGATTAATTCACATTTGAAAGTGTGCTATCATAGAGGGTACGTTCATGCAGAAGGTTCAATACCGAGGCAAATCAATACCACTCACCTTACACTTTTACTCAAGTTTCAATATCATTTTATTATTTAAAAAATGAAATTTAAACATAGTACTTTGGTACTTCCGTCTTTATAATGGTACCAAGTTTGTTTCCCGCCTTCAAGTAGACATTTTTCAAATACTATACTTGACTTAATCGCCAAGACAATGATTGATAGTACCTAAATACTATTTAATTAATTACTGTAGTAATATTACTTGCAGCAACATATCGATTGTTACTACCAAGATGTAGTACAGTCATATTAAGTGAGTTTAAGACGTCAGGATGTGAGCAGTTTCAGTCCTCTATGAATACTTTAATACTTTTGTGTCAAGTGTCATTAAAAAACTAGACAAATAGTGTTACTTTTTTAATGTGAAGTTGTCAAGTACTTTCGAATGCAAATAATATAATTTTAGTTTCCATCGATTCTCTATATCTTTGCGAGTATATTGATACAAAAAACTATCCATTTTTTAATAATTAACAAAACTAAGTGAAATATTTATGGGTAAGGTTTTTGAGCATCTTCCCCTTCTTACTTAACCTTTCATGTGCAAATAAATGTCTTTCGTCTGGATTTTGATTCTAGTGAGATATCTGAATATTACAAAATCAAATTATATTAAATAGGCCTAGATATGATTATGGTATCATTTGATTTGCCTTCTACTTGCAAGTATAAATGGTAATAGAAATTTCTTAATGATTTGCTGTTTTGAGAAAATACAGTGTTTTATTTTGACATATGAAGCCATTGTGCAGGAATAAAATCTTATAACTCTGAACAGCTGATGTTATAAAACGTCACAACTATCCGCAACGATCACAACGCTTTCTCATATAGTGGCAAATCGTGGAACTAAAAAGATTCGTCTGATCAACTTTTATATATGGTCTTGAGTAGTGTGTTATAGGGGTGGGCTAGTTTCATCTATAAACAGGGTTAAGTGGTGATCTCTTTGACCAGCAGATAATATAGAAGGGGTATTACCCTCCCTCCCCCAACGTACGGTAGGAGTGTAGGTAAGTAACAGCTAGCAAAGGTTGTTAGTTCAACTCTCGTGTAGACATTCACCAAACCATATGATCTGCATGACCATACATAATATGTTAAGCTGTTGACGGTTTTGGCAGTCAAAACTTTCACGACAGCCAATTTGCTTTTTATTAAATCTTACCCACTTTGGTGTGCATATGGTCTAAGGCGTCACTCTAGCAATATACTACACTGCCGATGACAGCGAGATTGGGGTTCGAATCCCGGTCAGGTGTACTGAGGGTGGTTTTTCTTAATGGTTTTCCACTCTCCATCCATGCCAATGCGGGTGGACTTCCTCTAAATTCAACCCTCCTCATCCCTAGCTCATTAGCGTAATTAATAGATATGCGTACAACTTTTACAGGTAATAAGACACTGTGCTAAATTATTTTTCTTATAGCGTTTTTACAATGAAGTACGAGCTCATGAAAATTACAGTTTTTTTATTATTAAGTTTATAGAAGTGGAGTTTATGGTTCACTTAAAGATGTTTTACAAACGTAAGCTTCTAAAAGGCTGCCTCCTCACCATAAATTAAAATGTCGAACCAAGCCAGGTGAAAATAAGGAGGTTGATGACTTCATACAAAACGTCTTTGGTTGCGTTAATGCGCATGTGTTTACAAAGTAAATACTTTTTATTTATAGCAAGTATTTTACATGAATTATTCTTGAGATTTAAAAAACATTTATTTACAAGCGTAAATACAATAATTTTTAATGTATTATTTTATTAATATAATTTTTTTTTTGCCAAAGCCGCGAAACTAAAAATACAGTTTTATTTACATTTTTTGTTCTTTCAATTAGTTAGAAAAAATCCAATTATATAGTAACCCTTAGGGAAGTATGATTAAGAGTTTATTAACACATTTTATTGATATGTTATACAGTCAACTCTCGATTCTACGACCATTCACGGTTCCCTGGAAAGGGGTCGTTATTGGAATTTTAACTGATTTTTTTTCACCCCCGACCCTCATACGCAAAAATTGCATTTTTTTAGACAACACATAAAAAAATACCTATTTATTAAAGAAGTCCATTATGGAGGCCTGCTTCTTCTTAGCACCAGTTTGCTCGACAAAGTCTTTCACATTATAGAACTGGAACCACAGCTCTTCGCTAGCGCCCTGGCGCTTAAGTGCTCTTGAGTAGACGTCCACGCCTTTCAGAACATCTTTCATTGTGGGGATGTCTTCAGGCTCTTCTTCCATTTCTTCATCCCCCTCTTCATCGCTGGACTCCTGCTGCTCCCTGATTATATCGGCGTTGTCGAGGGTGCCCCAAACTGTGATGTCATCATCTGCTGCTATGTACTCCTCATACGTGCAGTCTAGGGCTAATTTCTGCCACGTTTCTTCGTCGCACGGCCGAGTGAAAGTCAAGGGGTCAGACGACAGTGTTGTTGGTGAGCCAGGCTGCGGTTCCGTGTATGGGGCCTGGCTGTAAATTGGAGTCCACAAGCGGTGGGACGTCTGGTTCTTCGGCGCTGGCAGCGGCGGGTAGCACATAGACTGCAGTCCCTTCGTTGACTGGTGGGACAAAGCGGGAGTGTCGGAAGCAGTTGGCAATTACCACCGGTCTCACGGCCCTCCAACTGACGACGTTCCCTCCATGGCCCTGAACACGTCCCACTTTTTTACCTCCTTGCCCATGTCGAGATTCCACACCATACTCCAAAAAAGCATCTCGTGTAACTTCACCTTCACTTGCTGGATTATCCCCCGGTCCAGGGGCTGAAGCATTCTGGTGGTGTTCTTTGGCAGAAACACCAGCTTGATGTTCCTGAGTTTGTTGAGAGCAGGATGTGTGGGGCAGTTGTCAACGAAGAGCACGACTTTTCTATTTGCGGTGTCCATCTTCAAATCGAAGCCTTGAAGCCACCTCGTGAACACCCCTGAGGCCATCCATGCCTTCTTTTAAAATCATAGTCACAAGGCAGAAAGTTGCCCTTGAAACCCCGGGGTTTCTTGAACTTACCGATCACGAGGGGCTTCATCTTATCGCTGCCGTCCATGTTGAGCACAGAAGGATGGTGAGGCGCTCCTTGATCCTCTTCGCACCCTTGCTCTTATCCTCTTTCACAGCAAGAGTGTGATCTGGCATGAGGTTGTAGAACATCCCCAGCTCGTCAGCGTTGTATACATCTTGAGGCTGATAGCGCCTAAGGATGTTTCGGAGTAAGGGCATCCACTCCTTCACCGGTGTTGGGTCGACCTATGCGCTTTCACCGACGACCTTGTGTCTGAATATGCTGTGATGCACTTTTAAACGCTCTAGCCACCCACTTGAACACCTAGTTTTCTATACCCAACCTCAGGGAAAATTCATCGGCCTTCCTCTGCATCATCGGTTTATAGGCACGTTTTGCGCTTAATGCTGGCTGAACCACTCCAGCAAAGCTTGCTTCAGATTCGCGTGCGTCGCACCCTTCAAATTTTTGGCCTTTACATTGTGGCCTTCCTTCTGCACTACATTCACAATTTCTTCTCTCATTTTGAGAATCGTGAAAAGTGTCGACTTCGGGATGCCATGCCAACGCATAATCTCCGTCTTTGTAATCTTCTTCTCATCCACTTCCTGGATTATCTCGTACTTCTTCATGAGCGTCAAGAAGGTCCTCTTTCCACTCATTTCGTCGAAATTATAAGTTCGTATCAAATAAAAAAAAATAGCGTGGGTCGTCCAAAATCGTTCACAAAATCAAACCAAATCGAGAATCGAAATAACAATGGCAAAAACAAGCCTGGTGCGTGATGTAGCGGCAGTCGCGCGCGGGGAAACATTGTCTTGCTTGTGGGAGGGGGTGGACAGAGTCAAGTGCTATTGGCTGGCATTGATAGGGTGGTGTCTATTTTTATACCTGACCTACCCCAGTTACTAGTAATACAGCGCTCACAAAAATAATCGCAAGTGCAACAAACACATTTTACGGCCGATTTCCTTAAAATTTTCGACCTTTTTTTCCACATTTTTCACGGTTCCCCAAAAAGGGGTCGTTACTTCGAGAGGGACGTTATTCCCGGGGTCGTAAAATCGAGAGTTGACTGTATTACTAAGAAAATAGTAATTATTTCCAAATAGGTTGATATTATTGACTTTCAGTCAATGTTTGCAATAAAGAATCCTTTTCTAATCACCACCTCTCCTACTGTAGACGGGGTGGAGTATATGTTAAAATGCCATTATTTGACTAAGTAATTAATTCCAAGACGTTCCTATTTTTGATTAAATCCCCAGCATTTTTTTTATGGATTCCCTGTGTGTTGACATGTGAAATGACGAGTACGGTATAAGTATGTTCGACGGCGACCATACTAGTTACTAGTTAGTTTCAAGGGACAGGACCAAGGCAAGGAGCAGTGAGGAAGGAACGGAAACGCTTCCAGCTGCTACCACCCTGGGTCGACTCGAGGCAACGGGGTCACCGACCTTGGCGACAGTGCTGCCAACACCGCGGGCACGTGGCGCTGGGAAGGACAGAATGGAGCCGACAGGGTTAGGCAGAGTGGGGATGAAGACTCTTGTTTCACGGTGTTTTCTGCGTTCGGACAATTCATTGGCGGAACCAGGAGAGGGCCAATGTGGGCGATCCACCCCCTGAAACCCCCTTGCAAAGAAAATAATCAAAAATATTGAAACTAATACCTTGATTTTATAAAGAATTACTAACACCTTCCTCATCCTATCTCCTGCACGACGTAATAAATCTTCCAAATTAGCTATAATCTGCATAAAAGCAAGTGACTTAGAAATAAAACTCTATTAAGTTTAGTATGATAGCCAATTATTTGTATTTAAATACATATTTTCCCTACTAATACCTACTAAAACATTTTAAAACTCTATACAATACACGTTTATTAATTTTAATGCGACGGTACTTTTTTTATTTAAATTACAAATTTGCTTATCAAAGATTAATTATGTCCTTATAGGTATTTTTATCGGTATACTTATTCATTAAAATTATTTTTGTAAACTAGCAATACTATCACTAAAATTATTATAAATTCAAATCTTGATTATTTAAAATTATTGAATGTATATTTGAAAGAGCCTTATGAAAACCAATCCCCCCCCCCTCAACAACAGGCCCTGGATCCACCCTTGGGGAAAATCTTAGCTTTCCGAAAATTGAATTGATTATTATTATTACTATCACCGCGTCTTACTACCCGTTCGGGTTGTACGCAATTACACTAATATGTAATGGTAGGGTGATTATGAGATAAAATGGAGGACCTGCAGTTTAACGTGGAATCCGAACCACGGTGGAGGCCTGGCATTCCACACATTCACAAGTTGTGATTAAGATTAATACACGTCTTGTCAGAGGTGAAGGTAGGGTTTGGCAATCAGATAAATCTGTGCCGGGACCGAGGATTGAACCCCAGATCCCTAATGTGCAGTACAACGCGGTGATGAGAAAAAAACACTAGTCTTAATTCCTAAACTAAGGGAACAGGAATAAATATTAATGAATGCTTCTGGAAAGGACAAAATCTGGACTTCCCGAAAAAGAGCTAGTCACGTGGCGGGATGATGAGGGAATCAATCTACTCAATTTGTGTAAATATGCGTATAGGCTGATGGAAAATAATAATATCGTCTTTATTTGGGTTAAGGGTGACCTGGCGGTCTAGGGGTAAGGTGTCAGACTTCAGTGCTGAGGGTCCGGGATTCAATCCTCGGTCCCGGCACAGATTTATCTGATTGCCAAACCCTTCCTTCACCTCTGACAAGACGTGTATTAATCACAACTTGTGAATGTGTGGAATGCCAGGCCTCCACCGTGGTTCGGATTCCACGTTAAACTGTAGGTCCTCCATTTCATCTCACAATCACCCTACCATTACACATTAGCGTAAGTGCGTATAACCCGAACGGGTAGTAAGACGCGGTGCTAATAATAATAATAATAATAATAATAATAATAATAATAATAATAATAATAATAATAATAATAATAATAATAATTGTGTTAAGGCCATGAAGTAAGAAAACATATATACAAAAATGTTTTAGTGAATATTTTGTTTAACTTCTCCGTTTTATGATGCCTTATTTTTTCAAACAATAACGATAAAATAAATAGCCAATTAGAAAATGATGAGCTATGCGCGAAGAGAAAGCGGTGGTCGCGTGCCGTGCACGTAAAAAGTCTTATCTACCGCCACACATTTCCCCACGTGATCAACGTTTTTTACGCGCATAGTACACAATCATACGGAGGGGGTTTGAGGGGTGGGAACGTGGCTCCTCCCATACGTGATACGCCAGAGGGGAATCGAGAAATCCTGAAGGGGGGGGGAGACAGGCGGGGAGGAGCTACCAAAGACTCGAGGTCACCCCCCCCCTCTAATTTAAGCGCCACAGGAAGTGCTGCTCCCTAGCGCACGCACAGCGAAACACATCACGCCCATGCATGACTCACCCGAACGTCGACGGCCAGGGTTCAAATGTCCAGAATAGTTGTGTTTGAACAAAGCAGGGAGTGGACAAAGTTCGTTTGGTGTCGGTCCATAAGATAACATGTCAATCAAGTAGGTTGAGTGTCCAGTGGCGCACCCGGAAATTTACTTTGGGTACCACATATGATGTATGTATCAATATCATTTTTTTAATGTAAATTTTAGGGACACTTACAATGAATGTGTAGAGTGATACTTTTGAATATCAAGTCGTAAGCAGCCTACATTATTGCTCTCTTTTATAGCTTCGAGCTTCACATAGGCATATAACAGATTTACTGGCCGAGAGTTTTGAAATTCTAGTGTAGCCAATTTTTTTTTCTAACCCCTTATATAAACACTGCAGTCTGAACAAAAAAAAATACTTTTTTAACTTGTATTCATGACGTAATCATGTGGCGTCATTCTAACTACAACCTACTCGTCATGGAAGTTAGAGTACCTGATATACGTAGGGCCCAGGGACCTGCAGGTGGAGGTTAAACCACCACCCCAACCCCAAAGTATGTTTGGTAATGTAATTTTGTACTCCCCGTCAATCTCTATGCTGGTAGCTTATCGGACGGAGTCTCATAAAATTCGTAACCGCTACAATCCAATATGTCAGGACTCTCATTGACCTTACAACAAGGTATGCTACAGTCAGGACTCTCATTGACCTTACAGCAAGGTCCAGGTTTACAGGATATTTTAAAATATGGTGTGTAGATTTTACTTCATTTTATTCCCACCAATGTCTAATTTTAAAAAAACTTTTGAGTTCAAAGTAAATAAAAACTTTTCAAAGAAAAAGTCCTCGTCAAATTCCAGAATCCTCATAATAAATCTCCCAAATCTGTGTAAAAATCTAACTAGATACATTTACCGAAGCAATATTTTATTTATTTTAACCAAAAAGTATAGTTACAAAAAAGGAATGCGTAAATTTTAGTTTTGTACGGGGAAAAAAAAGTCCTGTGTTCTTCAAGTATGGTGACTTTCGGCCCAGTCTATCTGTCGTGTGTGCAATATCTCGTACTTCAAGTGGATTTTATTGGAAAAAATCTTAAAATGAAAGATAGATAGATAAATAAAATAGATTTTGTTAGGGATAAGCAAGGATGCAAGTGCTGAGGTGTATTCATGAGTGAGAAAGTTGACCAAAACAAATTCTTTTTTAATATCAAAAAGTCACAAAGTTCATCAGAATATTTCAAAATTTCTTGGTTTTTTTATTTTATACAACTTTTATGTGCACCTTGGACCAGAGATAATAAATGTATAATAATAATAGGCAGTGACTCCCTTTTAATTACTGTGCATATTTTATTTTATTTTATTTTATTTTATTTTATTTTATTTTATTTTAAGATATCCATTTGATGTTTGTTCCTTGCACATTCTAGAAATATTTACTGAAACTCGACTCTAGCACTCATCGTGTAATGTAAACAACGTCTCCCTTAACGAACACTTTTGAATAGCGGATTCTTCTTTATAACGGACAGATTAAATTTCCCCGGCCAAATAGCATGGGCTCTTACAATGAAACAATTTCCCAATAACGGAAACGGACTCTGCTGGATATGCCTTTTTGCATAGCAAACTCTAAATACCGGACAAAAATTGAAAACATCATTCCATACTCAGTATTTTACTGTGGATGTCAGGAATACCATTGTTTCGCGTGAAGTGTGAGTCTTTCCCCTCTAGTGAAAGATTCTAAAATTAATTTTACTTACGTAGTGTTCTGTGTATTATGTAATCTGTACAATAAGTTATGTGCAATATTCATACAATACTGCACAGTACAGTAATTAGAGTGCGGTAGTTAGTTTCCACAGTAAGGGAAAGTACCCGAATATCGTCCCCTCTCCTAATTTCGTCCCCCATCATTCTTGGTCCGTTTAGTGCTGTAACCTACCGGTAGCTGGTGGAAGTTGTACCGAGAGCTAAAACAGCCATGTTGTATAAGAATAGTGCAGTTGCAAGACGTGCAAGTGTGTCGTTGTATTAGTTTTTTTTAAATCAGAGTATCAAGAGTTTTTGATAACATTAATTTTATCAACAGCCAACCAAGCTAAGTTTTGTTTTCTGCTTTCTTATTCACTCTGATCATAGTGTGGGGAACATTGCTCGTCTTTGTTTAACCAATAGTTAACTATCTTTATTTGTTTTAACAGTAAGGCCACCATATTGAAATATGTTTAGATGCGCATTATCCTTCCCTAGCTAGTTCCTAATTTCTCCCAGGGGACGATATCAAGACCCCAATTAAATTACAACATTTTTAATATTCCTTTCCTTTTTTATTGCAGATGTCTTCACCAAATATTAAGAAACGTAAAACCTGGGATGCAGGCAACATGTGTGCCGCTGTTGCAGCAGTTAGAAAAATAAATGGTACGGCGCACCGCACAGACTTTCTCTCTCTTTCTATAAACTCGTAAGATTTCTGAACGGAATAATGTACATTGTATCATCACCACTCCACATAAGAACACGCATAAAATAATATACAATGATATAGAATCAATGAGAAAAGAGGCGCATCTTTGTCCACCT
>CABFWB010000995.1:43240-59017 GCA_902151455.1 Timema bartmani
TACACTCAAAGATTATGTGAAAAGTAAAGAAGAAAGTGTTGCGAAAATTGTTAAAAGGTAGTTTGAGCAGGAAGCCTGTTCTTCCTAATGAGCTTGAAAATGAGTTGGTGAAATATTGTTTAACTATGGAGAAACATTTATTTGGCTTAACAAGGGACATAAGGCGCATGGCATTCCAGCTAGCCATGAAAAACCAACTGTCACACCCATTTTCTAACGAAAAAGAGGCAGCAGGAAAGAAATGGCTTTCACGAATCTTTAACAGACATCCTCAGTTAACTTCTCGAAAGCCTCAACCAACCAGTTTTTTCAGAGTTAAGGGCTTCACGCCCGAAAAGGTATCAAAGTTTGTTGATGTGTTTAAACCCGAAATGCAAAAAATTAATTTATCACCCAATAGGTTATTCAATATTGATGAAACTGGACTCACTGTCATTCAACACAAAACAAGCAAAGTTGTGGCATTGAAGGGTAAGAGACAAGTGCCATTATTATCATCCGCTGAAAGGGGTGCTCTTGTGACAGTGGTCACGTGTATGAGTGCCTCTGGAATGTTTGTTCCCCCGTTAATGGTGTTCCCTCGTAATAATATGAAGAAAGAGCTTATAGATGGAACCTGGAACAATTGGTGCCACTCACATGACTGGATGGATACAGGTGGACAGTTTTACCAAGTAGTTCACACATTTCATTGCTACTGTGATACCGTCACTTACAGACACTGGTTCTTGTATTAGATGAGCACTACACACATGTTAGAAACCCAGACGTTTTAGATATGGCTTGAGCAAACGGAGTGACAATTGTGTGCCTATCACCGCATTGTACACACCATATGCAGCCGTTAGATGTGGCTTTCATGAATTCGTTCAAAACATATTACTCCCAAGAAATTGAGAATTGGCTTAAAAACAACCCTTATCTAGTAGTAACAAGCTATCAAATTGCTAACCTAATGGGGAAAGCTTATGTGGAATCATCTATAGTAGAAGTAGCAGTAAATGGATTCAGGAAAACTGGCTTGTTTCCCATGAAGAGAAATGTTTTCCAAGATCATGACTTCATTTCAGAAGATCTACAGGAGAAAGAGAACAAGAGCGGTGACTCTCTTTTCCCTTTAGCAGCAGAAATAAATCCCGTTCCAACAATACAAAATAACAAAACTGCTGATCAGATTTCTCGCCAGGGTGCTGCAGTTCTTGTGACAAGATCACCACACAAAAACAAAGTAATGGATGATCGTGCTCGAAAAGAAGCCAATGAAAAAAAGAAGCGAGAAAAGACCATTTGCATTACAAAATAAATCAGGGACTACGCTACCAAATCCGTCAACTTCTCAGAGAGGTAAGCGAGGAAAGAGGGGTAAAGCTAGGACCACGGAAAAGTTGCGATATACAAAGCACGGTTTCCTCGTCGTCATAAGAAGACGAAGATGACCACCTGAGTTTTGTAGAAATTGAAGATGAAGACAGTGAAAATGATAAAGATGCTCAGTGTTATGTATGTGATAAATGGTTCTCCAATAACAAACATGGTGAGAAATGGGTTCAGTGTACAGAATGTCATCGGTGGGGTCACACTGTATGTTGCGGCTATAACAGCAATAGAAAAACATTTATTTGTGAGATTTGTTTTGATGGATAGCTTTATGAATCTATTTTAATATTTATATAGCTAAAAATAAGCAGAGTATTACTTGATTATGCTAGTTATTTGTGATGCTTCATGACTTTTAGTAGGGGTTGAAAGAGGGGTGCGATATTAGGAGCACTATAACCCTAATATCGTTCTTCGTACCTATTTCTAAAAATATTAAAAACACACAACTAGCTTTATTATTATTTTTTTTCAATTTCAGTTCAAGAAATTATAAATACATTGTTATTAGAATATAAATGATTAGTAAAAAAAATAATTGTTTCCATACTTTCTATGAAATTCAGATAAACAAAAAAGGGGACGCTATTTGGGTACTTTCCCTTATATTGGTTCATATATATTAAACTGTGTTAAAAAGGTATGATTTTTACAAATAATTAAACTATTTTTTCAAGTAGCGGACACTTCTTTATAAGATTTTTTTTAACCCTGGTGGTGTCCGCTACTAAGAAATTTCACTGTAGTACAAAATAATAGCATTGATTCTTAAAATGTGTGTGACAATGCCGCTTTGTCATACGTGTTAACATTGAAAAAACACCCCCCAACCGGAAAACTAATGTGATTTTTCCCAGTTATCTCATCGCGATGGATCAATTGAAAATTTATATATCTGGTAAAACTGATGGGAACAATTTTTTTAAGAAATGCTATGTTACATGGTTTGCCATAAAAGCTGTAGTTCGTGCAGTATAGAGGCCGGAAGTATGGAGAGGCTGTATTCTGGCGCTCAGCGCACAATTCGTTTCTCGCACTCTGGTTTCGTAAACAACCTCTATGCGGCTATATTTTTATCATGTTTAAAAAATATGTTAACCATGTGACTCAGAATGTCATATTACGCGGTCCAAACAAATAGGGAGAGAAAAGGATATATTATATACAGGGTGTATGTGCGAAGTAGCTGGAGTGAGGATAGGTAAAACAACACAAAAAGGCTATATGTCATATGTTAGATTGTTCTCGAGCTACCAACCCATGTTATTGTGTCCGCTGTTGGTAGTCGGTACACCCCTGTTTGTGTACAGTGTGGTTGACATTCAACGCACGTCGGACACCAAGCGTTACAGATACTACTAGCTGAAGCCAGTCCAGTCAATGTCTCTTCACAAGGCTCTGTGATCATGAAGGTTTATTCCAATCGCAAAATGGTGGACATGCATCTAATGTACAGACTGAGTGTTATGTGATAAGAGCGAGAAGTATGTACGCCGAACGCTCCCCAAACTGTGAACTGCAAAATAGGAAGACGTTTCAAAGAATAGATGAGCGGCTGTGAGATAGTGGTTCGTTCACTAGACGAAGCGAGCACGCTGGTTGACCCCGCCGAACGCGAACTGGGGCTTTGGAAGAGCGTGTTCCCACTCGCATTGATGAGCATCCTGGTGACAGCACCCGACGGATAGCGCCAGCAGAAAGCGTAGGACATCGAATTATTGGGGGAAATTTACGGAAACAATTGCTTAGCCTGTATCACATTGGCAGAGTACAAGCTCTTGCTGACGCAGATTTCCCACCACGAGTGGAAATTTGTACATGGTTTCTACACAAGTATCGTCGCGATCCGCACTTTGTAGCCACTCTGTTGTTTACTGATGAGGTGGGCATCCCCAAAGATGGTGTTTCAATTTCCCCAACACCCATCCTTAGGCAGTCATGAACCCACACACCACTATGAAGTAAAACCACCAGAAATTACAAAGCCGTATTCAAGTCTGGGCAGGAATAGTTGGCGACAGCTTAGCAGGCCCCTACGTGTAACCTGAACTTCTGACAGGCCAATCTAAGTTCTAGCTATAACTTTCTGTGACAACATTTAAATGTGCTATTCGAGGATGCACCGTTTAATCTTGTACGCCGTATGTGGTTCATGCATGATGAGGCGCCACCACATTTCAATAGTGGCCAAAGCCTATATGGATGAGCCGTTCAGGACCAAATACCTGGGCTATAGGTCTTATTTCGGTAATCATCGAACATAAAGCATATGTTCATATTGAGATCTACTATCCACACCCAAGTTACTTCCTACATAAATACATGTATCCTGTATAAGTATATACGAGACCAAACAAATTAAAAATAAAAATGGCTCGTGTTTAAAGGACTAAGTATCTCTTTATTGTTTTGTATATAATTCTATTGATATTGGATGATTATGGACGGGATATCATCATATTTATATAACATTTTACAAGATAATTCACTGTGCCTAGATTACCAACTGAAGACTGCAATTTTTTTTAATGTATAACACTAGTAATGTAATCACTGAGGATAACGAGAACGGGTAGTAGGCAGAGTTGGAGAAATATAATGTACTTAACGACTAGCAACGCCATCAAGCGCCGCTCTAACCATCATAAGTGGCGCTTCTAGTAAAGCTAGATTCACACGCTCGCCGAAAAATAGAAAACAAAATCTGCGCAGTAATTCACAAACTAAGTTGGCCCTTGATGCATTGCAATGCTTTAAAAAAGCTGATTATCAACATATTTTATTTTCTAGTGGATAAACATATATTTTAGGTCATTGTCCCGATGGTTGTTTAAAAATTATAACGCTGTGTCGTGGCACAATCCAATACAGCAATAAACACGCTTTACATTAACGAGTTATTTCAAATCTCACAACGGCCAACGAAGCTGTTTGCTAGCTTCTGGCTCTAAAGCGCATGCGTTGACAAATGCGCATGCGCACTAATTTGAGATTTGATTGGTTCTCCTGTGCCTAACATCTCGAGCAGAGAGGAGCAACTGTGAAAGTCGAAGACTACGCATTTTTTGCCAGTAGCATACAGCTTCCATTTTAGATGTAAAAAATAGGCTGTTGTACCGCAATTGGTTAGTTTCCCACGTGATAGTTTCTCATCCTCTCTCAGGCAAATAATTATTTTAATGATTTGACCGTTATTGCCCGTAAACGATATCCACAACACTGACCTACAATATCTTAAAAGAACGCGGTGAAAATTATATTAATATTAAAATATATGCATCTGTAATCTCCTGGAAAAGTAGGAAATCCGTTAAAGCGAGAAAAAACCATGCATCAGTTTAGAATTAAGTGCTAGCCACTTCACCAACCCAAAGGGTGGAGGCTAATACCTTTTCATCTAATTAGTAAAAATAATTTTAAAGTGTGCACACACCAAAAAAACCTTCTCCTGCTCCGTAGAGACAGTGGCGGAGAACAGACCTCTGGAGGCCTGTCTGTGCGGGGGTTGAGGGTAAAAGTACCCCTGCAATGCAGGGGTTGAGAAAAAGGTTCATTACTTGTGCATTTTTGCTTAGGTTATCGTAAATATCACATTTATCCAATATTACTTTTAGATTAAATGGGGACAAAGAATTGCTTAACAGCAATGTTTTTTAATGTATTACATACAACATCTAAAAGCAACTATTTTGTAACATCAATGGAAACGTAGAAATCGTTCCCTTTGATAGACAGTCGGTTCTCAGACAATCGTAGGCGACAAGTCTTCTCACAAGACACAGCGTAATCTGATACTAATAAAATTAGCCTTTTCGGTCATTTTCCTTGTCCTTATTATCTTCAGTTGTTTCACAGAAGCAATCTTCAGGTTGACTAAACAGGTGTTTGTCAAAAACAGTACGCTGATGAAAACCATCGAGTGGTTTGGAATGAAGTTAAAGTATGAAGGTTAAAGTATGAAGGTAAAAGTACCTAATTATTTAGAGGTTTTTTGAAAAGTTTGTAATCTTTAAACATGGTTTTTAGAGGATGTTTATAACAATTTTCTTTGAGCCAAGGCTAGGCATATTTTTTATATTTTTAATGTTAGTGACTAGTTTAAAAATGTAAAACCCCAAGTCCACAATTACTATTAAAAAAAACCTTCGAAATAGCTTGTAGAGATATATATAGTTTGAAAAATGTCTTGCCTCCGGCGGTTGGGGGATATGCCCTCCAGCCCCCTCAAGTATTAGGTGCAGGGGTTGGGTACATCAGAAATCTCCACCCCTGCGTAGAGGTTACATATACGTACATACACATACATTTTGAACCTAATTTGGGCCTCATTCTGTGTGCAAGATCGCTAAAGATATATAAAATGTGTTCAGATCCACGTATTTCAAGACTGCTGAGCTATAGTAGGAACATATTAAGAAGAATCGTATCTGACAAATATAAAAAAAGTTGAATAAAAGTATTTTCATATATTCATATGCCAAGTTAAGTGATATAAAGCTGTCACTTTTGAAATAAAGTGTAAATACCTATAAAATAATACTGATAATATACTAAAATGTTATCAAAGTTGGCCGCAAAAAATATGTTTCGTATTTTAAAAAATTCCTCCCTACCGCATTAGAGAGCTAATCACCGCCCTTGCCTTCCGCGCCAATAATAATCCGCATCTTCTCTCACCTGTCGTGGTCTATGGCCCGATGAACCCTGACTGACACCTACGTCTCGTATCGTGTGAAACGCACACACTAACTATCCATGAGGAAACAAGCACCGACCAGTCTGTTCTCGGTCAACCGAACATTGCCACACGCCAAACACAACGTGATCGTAGCTTTAGCCCTCCGAAAATAAAAAGCGCTGGGGCGAGAAAAATGTAGAACCAAGTGGGGAAGAGTGGCCATACCGAAAGAAAAGGGATTGGGAATAAATTAACCAAGGTCCGTTTTATGTTTTAGACATTTCAAACAATGCAGCCCTTACAAAGATAGTCATTACCAGAGTCCGGATTTTGATGGCATATCTGGGTTTTTTTCGCCACATACAACGCTTATAAGCACATAAAACTCTGTTCATGTTTTAGAAATGTATATATTGTGTATAGGTCATTTTTTGTCTCGAACATAAATGTTTTCAACAAAGCGTTGTCGGAGTGACAAGATAATGCAAATTCAGTCTAACTTTATATCCTCTTTGGTTGTAAAATACACATTCCTGGTGATAGACTGCAACTAGGCTGCAGAGGGTTGCGTTGGGATGGGGTAGCTATTCTGAAGCAGGTATTTGTTAAATAAATATTATATTCAGCAAAATGCAAGATTTTAGTTTCTAAAGGCTCTCCATCGGATTTTACATGTTAAGTGCGTGTTTGATTTAGTCGTCTGCATTTATTACGAGTTTTTGTTCATATTTTTAAGTCATTTTTTGAAAACTTTTTAAGTTTTCAGGTTGTAATTTTTTGATAATTTTTTAGGTAGTCAAAATCTGGGCTCTGGTCATTATAATCTGATAGCAAAGAATTTCACGATTAGTATTGTTTCATTACAATAACTTGTCTTCTTTGAATAAATACCGGTGTCAATAAAGTCATGAGACAAAGGGAAATGAGCTATAATTCCCAAGTGTGTTCAAATTGTCAGGGATTGCCTATGTTGATAAAATAAACGGACGAGCTTTGTTTATGAAGTGTTCTACTAATCTTCGATATGATCATCCAGCATGCACAAGTAGTAATACGTGGTGCTTAAAAAGAAAAACTTAATACTGGCAGGTCAACTAGACCATTGTTTTACAATATTCCAGTGTATCGGCAACTGTAAAAATATATTATAATAATAATAATAATATTTAGCACCGCGTCTTACTACCCGTTCGGGTTATACGCTTGAAAATATATAGATACGTTAAAACTGAAGGCAAATTGTTTTATGATCGTTTCCTATTTTAAAGTGGCCGTTTCTATGTGCTAAAAATTAAATGATACGGCTTATGGACCATTTCATTTATTTTGAGCATCGATTCTAAAATATGGGTCGTCCATCTTACTCTATGGCATTGGTAACTCTAAAATTCATTGCCGCACTTACAAAACTACGTCACTTATTCCTATATTAAGCTAGTTCTATTCAGTCCCCCTCATTACACTCTATCCCTATCTTGAACTAGTTAAATCCAGTCCACCTCATTGCACCCTATCCCTATCTTGAGCTAGTTATTATATCCAGTCTACCTCATTGCACCCTATCCCTAATCTTGAGCTAGTTATTATATCCAGTCTACCTCATTGCACCCACCTCTTTCAGGTCCATTCTAATGTTATCGTTGAGAAATTCCTCCTTTAAACTTGACCAGAAACCAATAAGTGACAAAGATTTATAGCTTTTCTTTAATTCAAAATCAATGGAAATTTCAAGGAGCTGCTCTTTCTCACTCACGCTTAATGTGGAGGATTTAAAAACTGCTGTCTCTTCCAGGAGATTGCAAAACCAATTTTATTAATGGGCATGGTTGGGAAATATTCTATGAAGGTTTTTCCAAGTCCCTTCAAGTGTTCTATAACCATTCTTTATATTTTCATCCAAAGAAAGCTGATTTTCTACCATGAAGTCGTGAAGGGTATCAAAGCACTCCGTTTGATTGCTAATTATACACGTTTCCCAAAATATTTTTTTTATAAACGACTCGATACGTTATTGTACAATAAAAACGTAAATATTTGACCCCTGAAGAGAGAGGTTTAAAATGTTCATTTTTGAGAAAATGTCTGCCAAATAGGCCAAAGCCTTGAGCCACATTTGATCTTGCATGCATTTTGCTTTGTGAAAGGGATGGTTGGTAAGAAAAACGAAAACTTCGTGTTTAAGTTCAAACAATCTTGTAAGAGTTCTACCTTGATATAATCACCTGACTTCATTGTGAGACGATAAACCGTTGTAAATGCTTCCCCTTTCCTTACAAAGTGTTGCAAAAATCCGCCATTAAAGAAATATTTTGGTGAACCCCTTGGAAAATTTCGTGAACCCCCGGTGGTTCGCGAATCACAGTTTGGGAACCGCTGGCCGAGTTAAACAGGCTAAAAATCTTCTCTTTCTCTCTTCTCCATCGCTCTCTCTACAAGACTTTGAAGGGTGGGACAAGGCAGCAGTCCTTCTCCTTCCATTCCTAAACCTTGAAATAAAGCATAACACAAATTCATTGTTCCCTAGCAACTTTCCTTTGGTTCGTTTTAAAACCCACTAACATAATTTGTTTTAAGATTCACGAGTTGTAGACGGGCACCTCTGTCTTACTTCTTGCCTTTTGCTTTATATAGATTAAATAATGTATTGATTTGTATATTTTTGTGTAAAGTTTAGAGATATTTAATATTTTTAATTCATTTTTTTAAATAATTTACCTTCCATTTTTTATCACGTAATCTAGAAATATTTTGTTAACAACACATAAACCGTACTAAATGTTGTTTTCAATACACAGTCCGACACTTTAGCTCATTTGGTAGCTTGTCTGCATACCGAGCTAAAGGTCCCGGGTTTGATTTCCAGCATGGCCGAAAAATGTATCATTGGTGAAATGTGGGTTTTTCCTTTCACAGTGAAGAAATAATGGCCGGGGCTGGATGTTGTGTTTGTTCTAGATTTTAAGTTAGTTTATAAGCCGTGTGTTGATATATTCAATCGATTTATAAAGTGCACGTTAATACCCCAAATAAATGAAAAAATGAAATTATTTCAATACATGATGTCAAATAAATAAAGTAATGGGGATGTAATAAGGGAGTACTAAACTTGTGCGCGCCAACCATGATTTAAAAAAATCATTTTTTAATACTTTGAATAAAGAGTAAACCCCTTTAAATATTTAAACTACAAAGTCTATAGTTAAAACTATTTTCAAATTGTTCAAATGTATATTTTAGAATTATGTCCATTCTTATAAGTGTAACTTATGCTTTGTATATGCATCCCTTCTTCTATCTTGTCATTGTACAAAATGTAGGTAGGAGCCTCGCTTGAATGGATGATATAGACCACAGAGATAAAAGTTTATTACTATAAAAACTCTTGTGCTGTTCTCTTAAAGGCACTATATCTTTTAAATCTCTATGTAACCTTAAACACTAATTTAATATTTTACAAAATATTATTCTTAAGAGAGATTCTTGTGAATTGGTTGGTACCAGGTCAAAAGCAATTTGTATAGTATTTAAACTTTTTTATATTTGTTTACTGTGCATCAAACATGCCCAAAATGTTCAAGGTTTCTCTGTCTTAATTTATATTATTAATTTGTTCTTAAGTTGGATATTTCTGCCCTCCAAATGGTGCTCTAAGGCAACACAAACCACATAAACCTGAAGGGGTTTAGTTAAGGTCTATAGTAGATCACTCAAGTTGGCTCCCATCCCACCCCCTCAAATTAAATATGTAAATATACCACTATTTGGCACTTATTTTGTTTTCTAGTCCCAGACCATTGTTATGGGAGGGAGGAATGGCGGAAAGCAGGTTAAGTTAGTTCCCACTAATTTCAGTTAATTTTTATCTTGTATAATGTAAATATTAAAATTCTTTTTTGCACCAAGTACGGCCATATAATATGTTTAAAAGAAAAAAGTTATATGTAAGTTATGGGGGTAAGGTTAACCGTAGCCCCCTCCCTTACGAATACACATCTAAAATTTGTCTTTTTTTAATGTCAATGTAAATGTCTTGTATAGAACCTAAGTATGGCGTTTTGCACCTAATAGCTTTTAAATAACAAATATTTAATATTAAAAATGTTGGGGAGGCAAAGTTAGCGGATCTTCCACCCCCACCCGAGAATTTTTGACTTTCCTATGCAAATATATATGCATGATTTTAAAAAGTTTTTCACCAAATAATGGCGTTTTGCGTTATTAGTTTAATCAGAAAAAATAACAAAATGTAATAATGTATGTGAAATGCAAGAACCTAAAAAGTAGAAACATTATATTATTTTTAATTTTTGTTTTTAACTGTTTTTTGTGTACGTACGACGTATTCCACGACCTAACCGTTTTGCAAGAAAAAATATGTATTATGAAAAAAAAGTTTGAAGAGCTATTGCAATAAAAAAAATTGTTTTTCTTAAATATTTATTATAAAGACAAGCTAGCCCAACAACAAAACCTAGCCCACTATGTGTCTACCAATTATTATTAAAGAAAAGGTTGGGTTTGGTAGGTAAATATTGATGTAAAGAAAATTTTCATGATCTAGAAAGCTGAAATTTGGAGCAATTATAGAGACACCATTCAAAAGGTGTGTGAAAATCTGTAAACTAAAAAATTATAGCCTTCATCAGTGTTTCTCAAACTCAAACTAGCCGAAGGTCCAGATTCAAAAACTCGGGGCGTGTTGAGGGCCACGGAATATACAAACATGTTTGCTTCAATATATTCTATAGGTACGTTTGTTTTTGTAGTGCGTCTTAATAGCCATCCTGACTAAGCATATTTTAATAACGCTAGTAAGGGATGAGGAACATATAATGTGGAGGAAATGTAACTGCATTTGAGAAAATGGAATGTGGGAGACCATAAATAGGAGAAATCCACCCTCTGTACATCCAGATGTAATTCGAGCCCCGTCTTCCCCGACACCAGCTAACTAGATCATAATAATCTGACGTTTAACCCGCGTATCCACCGATGTAACTACATAATAGCTATTTGATGCTATGTATTTAAAATATTACATAACTTATATTTTCCAGATGTTAATGTGGGTTAGAGAATCACTCAAAACAGTATTTATTAAAATATGTAAGCAAAATTCCCCCCACAATCCACTATTTAAAGGGATAAAAAAAATAGCGCAATTTGAAATGGTTTGTGTGTTTTATATTAAAATTATGTTCACACTAATATTAAACTATTGTGTGTGTGTGTGAGTGTGAGTGTGTGTGTGTGTGTGTAACTGCAAGCCAAATACTTATTTAAGAGTTTTGCAGACAAGCGGGCCAGTTAGATATGATCCGCGGGCCGTGAGTTACCTCTGCCTATGTATACCGCGCGTGGCCAATATTGTGAACTCAAAAAGCAACCTTAAAAAAAGTAATTTAATTTGAGGACTTAGCTTAAGATAGAAAAGGTTTTGTACTAATATAATTGTGATAATTGTATTAATAAATAGAGCTTTGTATATATAACTATTAAAAATTTGTTTTCTTTAGAGTTTTAACAAACTAATAAAATAAGCATCGTTTGGTTTGAATGCAATGTTATTGAATGACAGGTAAACGACCCCTAAACCCCATTACGGTTAGTTTACTTAGACCTTGAGAAAAACCGACCTTGTCAGTTTTCTAACAACTTTCAACCCCCACCCCCTCAATTATTAACAACCCTTTTTTACAAGAGAAGTATTCCTCCTCTTGTAGACAAAGAGGGAGAATAATATTCAAAACGTACCATAACTGGCCGTCAGGATGCTCCACTATCGTACTAGTGCTTTCTCACGGTAAGATATGTAACAAGTGAAATAGTTTGGATGATCCGTATAAGAGATTTCTCAATTTCTTCGATACTTCATGTAACTATCACTACCGAACCAATTCCTAATAAGAAAATACTACCAATTCCACTCCTGGTCTCACGTTACGCCATCACCCATAATCTATCATTCCTACTATACCCACCTACCTTATCCCAGGGGGGTGGAGGGGGGGGAGATCCTTCCTCTACCCGAAACCCAGCGCAATCACCCACAATCACCATACTTCTGTAATTTTCTTACAGCTTCATCTCATTGGTTTCACTTCATAGGTAATTAATTAATCATTCACGAGGTTAAGAGTCACGAGAGTGACTCAGTACTCAAACAATAAATCAGCCCTTTCTAGGATGACCTAGATTGACGATTCTGTCAATTTGGATATTCTTAGTCGGGCAACATACGTTCAACGATGTTATCCTTCCGTTTGCGTCAAGGTCTTCTCAATGATCTCTTCCTTACGTAACCTCCTCCACTGCCCAATAGCCTCATTCCTTTATGGACCAAATATCGTCCTAGTGGTAAGCGCTCATAGCCCGCGTCGGAGTTTTTAATTATTTATAATATTTTTAATGAGACTGCGTTCATTTATCCGCAACATACGTATCGGACGTTGGCAATGTCGATTAGAGTTCCGAAAGACGGATTAAAATCAGATTCATACAATGCGTGCGGTCCGTGGATGCGGTAGTGGATGCTTACTTTAAGCGCCTTGTTTTCGAACACACTTAAATTGTTTTCGTCATGTAAGGCATCTAGAAATTTTAAATAGAAAATGTTCGCAAAAAATGTTCCGGAAAACATTTATATTATATAAACTTTTCCATTACCCCCCTCCCCTTTAAAAAATTCCCCATATTTATATGGATCGAACGCAATTGAGATATCCCAAGTTTTAAAGTTCCCACATCCAATTTATTCGAGGGATATTAAAACCAGTAACATTATCAAACTAGTTCCAATAAAGCAGTGACAGCGATTTTAGTTTTCTTCTAAAACTCGCGTCTCGACTACAGCGCTTGGTGGTTGAGTGTGTCACTAGCGTCGGGTCCGCTGTAGATCAGACATGTTATTTCTCCAATATTATAATCGAAGTCACAACGAGCACATTCCCCTTCCCCGGGATTCCATGATTTTAAAATCGTACCGAAAAATTGTCATCTTTCATTATTTGAGTTTTATTTTAAGTTTATTTTAATTATTGTATAATTGAGTATAATGTTAAGGTTGATTAAAACATTTGCTGGAAACACTACCCTCTCCCTTTCCTCCCTAGTCTCTCAACACATTTGTTTGCGTTATATAGCCTATATATGTAGGGTGGTCACCTAAACTCTAGACTAAAATTCCAGCATAATTCCCGGTTTTCTTAGCAAGAAAAAACATTTTGCCTACATTTTAAACCGCTTTTCCGACAGATACGAGACTTTGACCAAATGATTCTGAATGAAAATGTTGTGAAAAAGATGTACAAAATACGCCGCAAAATTTTAGTATGATTATAGGCCTACCTGAGCAAGTATTGTTAGTATGTCCACCCAATACCCGGGATTGGGACTCTTACACAATTCACTACCCTACAACATCAATTTTTTTTAAAAATTTATATTACTTCAAGATGGGTCTTTGTTAAAAGAGATACCTCTCCATTTCTGGTTGTGAGATTTCACCACGAGTGATCACAGCTAGGACTTCTCACTCTCCCCTCAAAAAATATTCAGGGTGCAGCCGTGGGAATTCTTATCACACTTTATTTTAAGGACTGGGTCCGAGAGACACTATTCCACTAGTGTGTCCTCAGCCCCGAGGTAAAGTGGTCGGTGTACCTGGCTACGAAACTAGGGGTCCATGGTTCAATTACCGGCTGGTAGCATGGACATTTTTCCCCGAAGGGGGAATAACCCCAACGGTCACCAGGATTTGGTAAATTAGGCTTGAGTTTGATTCAAGATCAATTTACCAACTTCAAACTTTCATAATCACTATCGTCACCCATCATCAACCTCCATGGGTGTACTCTGGACAACGTCCTGTGCCACCAGAGCAGCTAAAAGTATACACACAGGCGACAGAACTAGATAAAAAGTATCTCTACCGATCAAAGTTACAATACGTTTGAAAAAAAANACAGGCGACAGAACTAGATAAAAAGTATCTCTACCGATCAAAGTTACAATACGTTTGAAAAAAAAAAAAAAGGCCCGAGAAGAGAATCAAAAAGCTTAAGAGTAATATGTATACAAATGTGCTACATCCAGTTGCAGCTGAAACCTTATTTGTATAGAGGGGGTAGGGGGGGGGGCGGTTAAAAAAAAGCCGATCTCCCCAACCAAATATCTGGAAATTGTATCTCTAGAGAAACTGTTTAGATGACAATAACCTAAATTTTTGGGTGGGAGTTAGATTACTCAAGATGCTATTTGAAAAGGCCCTCTCCTCAATTTATTTTCAAATTTTGATAGTCTTAGCAGATATTTAGAGCGGTCTTCGCTCGGAAATTTTCTGAAAATGAGATATTCTAAAAGTAATTTGAAGAGTTCCTCCCAGAAATTAGATGCCCCTGATGATAATGAATGAACCCTACTGGATTTTTCTTTAAATTGGATGCCCCAGCAAATGTTGACATGTTGGCATTTGTGAATGCTAAAAATGCCATGTGTGTAATTTTTCAGGAAATAGAATATGTTAAATTTAGTAGGAAATTTCATATAGCTTAGTTTGGTCACATCCTTGAATAAAGGAGCTCTTTAATGTTGTTTTAATCCCCCAACCGAAGACAAAATTCAGGTAAAAATCTCAGTTTTTCTTATCAGTGGCCACCCTAATAATAGGCTCTAGGTGCCACCTCCCCCGAACCACCTCCCTCACCAAAGCCTACTTCACAGGCCTCAGGCCACAGCGGAAAATGTTTAGCCCAACATCCAATCCCAACAAGAGAGCATACGCCAGAAGTAAATAAAAACAAAGGAATGTCACTCGATCAATAGCATATTCACATACATAAATAAGATTGTTCAAATATTATCAGTATTCAAGTAGAGAAAAGAAAAGACTAGCGGGAAAGAAGCAAAAGAATCCTGGTCTCAAGTTGACTGCATCCAACCTTAGGATGACACTCTCCTAACTGTGGACCCATAACAAAACGTTGGCACGTGGAGAAGTGCGCGGTGTTGCCAAGTTTCCTGCCGGCTACGCACAGGTCGGGCGCGAAGAGATGGCCCCTTTAGTTCAAAAGACGATTTTAGAGGAGACTGCCTCGGTAGCTGAAATAGTGCCAATCAGATGTTGTGCTTAGGTTGAATATTTACAAAAGCTTTAATAGTACAGGAGTTTAGTGTTTGATATAATTAAAACAAAAAATATTTTCTATGACCTTACAGCTATATAAACATGTAAACATACCTAGTTTAAGAGATGACATTTTTCTACTCTCAAAGGTCCAAAAACCCACATCTTTTGGATGATTATTAAGAGCTAAATACCCGGGGAACGAAAGGTATCTGGTATAAGAGCGTAAAATAGATCTTCGTGAATATAATAAGGTAAACTGTAGTTAATATGTATAGTAAAACACAAATCACTGCCAACAGCTCCATCCAGTAGGCCTAACTGATTTCTAGCATTTATGAATGTGTGCTAGACTATTCTATCACCTAAATAACACCCTCTCGAACAGTTTGTTGGTCAAAAAGACAAACCAGTGCCTTATTAAAACGTGAAATAAGCAGTATTTATAGTCTAAACTGTCTAAAACGTTCGCCAACAAAAATCGTGTATAAGAAACAATGTGTGTACAAAGAAATCACTCTATAAAGAGGCCGTCTTTAAATCACGTAGTGGTTTAGGAGGGGTTTCCAGTATTTTACTATGGAAAGGGGGGGGGGGG
>CABFWB010000995.1:59092-82637 GCA_902151455.1 Timema bartmani
CTCGTGTTGAAATAACAAGGTTACTCTACAAATCAGTAGTTTGTCTCGTGTTGAAATAACAAGGTTACTCTACAAATCAGTAGTTTGTCTCGTGTTGAAATAACAAGGTTACTCTACAAATCAGTAGTTTGTCTCGTGTTGAAATAACAAGGTTACTCTACAAATCAGTAGTTTGTCTCGTGTTGAAATAACAAGGTTACTCTACAAATCAGTAGTTTGTCTCGTGTTGAAATAACAAGGTTACTCTACAAATCAGTAGTTTGTCTCGTGTTGAAATAACAAGGTTACTCTACAAATCAGTAGTTTGTCTCGTGTTGAAATAACAAGGTTACTCTACAAATCAGTAGTTTGTCTCGTGTTGAAATAACAAGGTTACTCTACAAATCAGTAGTTTGTCTCGTGTTGAAATAACAAGGTTACTCTACAAATCAGTAGTTTGTCTCGTGTTGAAATAACAAGGTTACTCTACAAATCAGTAGTTTGTCTCGTGTTGAAATAACAAGGTTACTCTACAAATCAGTAGTTTGTCTCGTGTTGAAATAACAAGGTTACTCTACAAATCAGTAGTTTGTCTCGTGTTGAAATAACAAGGTTACTCTACAAATCAGTAGTTTGTCTCGTGCTGAAATAGTACTAGAATGACAGAAATTAAATGAGAAAATCCCAAAATTGATGAAGGAAAAAAGCTTTGAATGTAGTGAAATTTTTAAAGTCAAAGCGTAGAAGAGTCCATTGATTGTCTTTTGAAGTGTGGCTATGTCGATCAAACAATTAAAACCTTATATTAATTAATGAGGTAAAAATCAGACCACTGCAACTCGTCTTTGAAATGGAATAACCCAATTCTACTCCCTTTCTTTGTTCACCTCCTGGAAAAGAATCTGCGAAGCAGCTCATTTCTTGAACAGAGGAGTAATAATAATGCCATTAGCTAAAATAATGTAATGATTAGCCTTTCTTTTAAAATTTTGGAAGGTAATGCAAATTTTAAAGTACTTAAAGTTGTAAAATTGCTATCATACACAGTAAAGTTATGCTTGAGAACAAAACAACTTGTTATTTCAACTTATCTCAAAGTTATTCATATTTTTCTGTAAGATATTTAACTAAAACTATTAGCAGAATGATTATAACAGCAAACTACTTATAAGCTAACATAACATATAGGTCACACCCAACAACCAGCCCCTGTCGTTAATTCATCACTGTAAAATGCGAAAACCACATTTCATCAATGATACATTTTTTGGTCACGTCGAAATTTGAGCCCAGGACCCTTAGTTCAATAGGAAAAATCTTTTGACTGAGCTAAGGTAATGAACTATGTCAATGTTAAGTAAAATTTACCATCTGGGGTTGTTTGGAATTAAACTCTTAATGCAGGAACCATGTTCGAACCCCCACTTCCCCTTCGTAAGGGATGGTTAAAAAAAAATAATCCTTCAACCCCTTTTATCTTTTTTTTAATTAGAGATTATTATAATCATTTAATTAATTTTAAACATAAAGATTGGTAACAGAGCAAGTGATATCAAGTTTGATATGAGACTTTAATTGCAGTAAGTAATTGAAATATAGGCCTAGTGAAATTATATAATGAAGATATTTATTTTCTGACAAAAAAAATAGTTAGATAAAACATTGATAAGAAAAAACCTTAAAATATATATTCTGGCCCCTAGGTCAAATATTTAGTTAAAGCCTGTTTAGGTTATCACTTTAATGTATGGGAGGAAGTTAAGATTCAATTAAATACAAATTTTACTTGAGACATTACGTGGTTAAATTTTAGCTTCAAAATAAAAGGAACCTTAGAAATTAACTCAAAATTATTCGATAAAACACAGTAATAAATCTTTCTTGAAGTGCTTAATGTTGGTAAACTACTCGAATTGTTATGAATGAGTAAAAATTGACCAACAATTTCCTAGAAAAAGATACCAGGTATCGTTTTTTTTTTCAATTAAATGTAACGATAAATGAAGATCTCAAGAAATATTGTTATCGTTATTCAATGAAATAATGTTAACTTTGACAGGCCTACAAATAATACTTACTTATACCTATTATCTCACATGCATCATTATTTAATATTAATGTATGTTTTTCTACTTCAAGTCTGTGAATGCTTTAATCATTCAGGTGATAAATTTAATCTGGTTGTAAACCAAAAAAAAAGTTTGAAAATGAGCGTGTTGTGGTGTTGCGTTCCTTTATATAAAATGAAATTATGTGCGTTAGTGTAAGGGTTCGGTCAGACTGACAAGCGTGCGAGCAAGCGACTGGGTGGCCAGACTGGCGAGCGCGTGATTAGCAGATAGCTCTCGATAGTTGTTGACGAGGAGGCTCCGAATCTTGGCTCAGTGAACTGAGGGTGGTTTTTAACAAGTGATTTATTGTTGTGGTTTTCTCATCCTCTCTCCACGCTAATGGTGATTCTTATTTGTAAAGGCTTACTTTGATAATATTGAAGTATTTTAACATATCAGTTTTATATATATATATATATACATATAGGTATGGTGTATGATCTTACCAATTAAATTAGGCCGTTAGTAGCAAGTGTGCTAAACCTATCGATATTAATAAAAATGTCAAAATGAGAAGTTTTTCTAGTACTCAATGAACCAACATACAATAATATTGCCTAGCGCCTGTAAACTATACTGTTCCGGGTCAAGCTCGCTCGCTTCAGTCTGGCCACCTCTCATTACAACCATGTGTTCTATTTTATGTTTTAGTCGCTGGCGAGCTCGCTCCAGTCTGGCCACCTCTCATTACATTTTTTAGTCGCTCGCCCAATCTGGCCGTCCCCTAAGGCATCATCAATTTACAAAAACCTTATTTTGAAGTTTGTAGTAAAAATACCATCAACAAATTATTGGGTGACCTGGCGGTCTAGGGGTTAGGTGTTGGGACTTCTGTGCTGGGGGTCCAGGGTTTAATCCTCGGTCCCGGAAAATTTATCTGATTGCCAAACCCTTCCTTCCCCTCTGAAAAGACGTGTATTAACCACAACTTGTGAATGTGAGGAATGCCAGGTCTTCACCATGGTTCGGATACCACGTCCTCCATTTCATCTCACAATCACCCTTACATGACGCGTTAGTGTAAGTGCGTATAGACCGATCGGGTAGTAAGACGTGGTGCTAATAATAATAATAAATTATGGACTTCTTTCGGTTAATGTGTCTCAACACAGGGGTTATTTACATTGTTAACGGACTGATCTATTGGGTATTATAAAGTTAATAAGATTAAATGCACCAGCATTTTCAATAATAAGTTATAAAAGACAATGCACTAGAAATTTATAACACGAAAAAGGAACTGCAATAATAATTAAATATATTCAAATTTGAAACCATCTGTGTGCTACCGATTCTGGCGGAGTCCTCAAGAACTAAAGGCAGCTTTCCAGTAGCACAAGCATCTTGCCGCATTTGCTTTGACTCGACCGAAAGGTTTAGTTTGGGCCGTATATTTGATCGTGAGTTGGAGGTCAACCAGAGATATAGTCCTTAAAAAAAAAATTGGAGCGGCCATTTTCCCAATTCGAAGTAGCTATATATTAAAGAAGGTTAAGTGGAAAATAGATAGTAATTTAACAAGTTTAAGAAAAATAGTCAAAGTTTCTGTAAGGCCACAGGTCTTGGAAGGAAAGATAAGACCATCTTGTCTTGCCAAGTTGTAAAATTTATCTAGTATGTTTTGCTGGCGGTGAAGAGGTTGGCAAACGCCATTCCTATCCTAGCCGGACGTACTGAGGATGTTTTTTTCCCTAATTGACTATAGTTAAAAATACTTTTGAGCTTAAGTAGAACATTAAAATTTGGCAGGCAGGTAGAGAAAAACTCCAGGTAACCAAATGAATCTTAGAATTTAAAATTAGAGTTACTTCGAAAAGCTGGCTTGAGAGAGGGAGGTCAAAATTTACAAAACTACAACTAGGGGAAAGGCGGGTAGTACCGGACACTAAAGTTAAAAGTAACATATCTTGTATATGCTCAGACCTATTTAAACAACACACTGTGGACTTAATCCTTGTACATTGTGTCCTTAATTACATCACATAAAAAAATAAGAACACTACTAGTTTTAAAACTATTTAACAAAAAAAAGTTGACTTATTTCCTTTATCTTAACATTAACATTAGCCCTGGACAAAATCTTATTTTTATTTTCAGGCTTCCAAACTTGAACTTTAGCCGTCTTACAATGGTCACAATGATAAAAACACATCATTATTGTCAACAATGGCACACTCTTCATGTTCTTCAAAGGTTTCTCCACACAAAATGCATTCTGTGGTTTCACTTTCTTTGCCATCTCTGTTTCAAACATGTAGAGTTTTTCCACCGACATTGTTTTTGATACCGGTGTATTAAAATCAATAATTTGGTTACTTTTATTGTTTTTGTTTACCGGCAAATTTATTTCCTTTATTAATTCTGTGAGAAATTTTTAGTTCCTCTGCCAACTTATATGCTAGTTTCAAGAATTATTTTCATGTCAAAGGCATGAAGCAGTTGTCAAACTCTCTAATTCAGATTCTGAAAATTGAAAAATGACACCTGGACACGGGAATCGAACCCGGGACCTTTGGCTTAGTACGCCAATGCTCTAACCACTGAGCTATCCAGGATTCGTCCCGTGCCCTGGGTCATTCTTCACTCATATTTTAAGGCAGAGTCTATGATGGACTTAGCGGAAATCGTCGGCTACAAGTATGTGATTATATTAATATCACGAATCCTGGATAGCTCAGTGGTTAGAGCATTGGCGTACTAAGCCAAAGGTCCCGGGTTAGATTCCCGTGTCCGGGTGTCATTTTTCAATTTTCAGAATATGATAGCTAGATGGTGAATTCCCACTAATAGCATAAATAATAGCTTTGGCTATTTAATTCTTTAATTCATGTTGTGCTAGTTGCAGGTTATATTCATAAGAAAAGGTGGTTTTGTAACGCCCAAGTTGTAGATTAATGTCAATTTGATAGCCTGCTTTGAGAATTGAGCTATGTCATGAAGTATACTTTTTGGTAAGCTAAATTTCAGAGCAGCATTTCTTAACGTCATTTTTCCAGAAATCACACCATTAATTGCACTCATGTTTTTTTCTGTCTCTTCTTGTCAAATTTCAATTTTTTACCACACCAATACTGTAAGTAGTTGATAATTTTAGTGTTGGTAATTTACCGCCCTGACCACTTTCCGTACACCCCCCCCTACCCCCAGTTTTCCATTTAACACTTAGAAATTTAAATCTTAAGACTGGTTAGCTGGAATTGTACTTCTATCTACCTCCCAAATTTAAATGTTATATTTAAGTTAAAAAAGTTTTTTAATAAACTCCCTCAACCCCGCTATATTTCCTGGAGTCTCATTTTAAAATACCGTACAGCCATACTATTTAAGTTGATGCGGTTTACTCATGCGAAGAACGGGTCAAACTGCAAGCTAATTATAGACAAAACCCACCAAAGTAACATATTCCCCCAAAAACTGTGGTTTTTAAGCCTCTTTCAGCGCACCTAATTTTGAGGTTATTTTGAAAATGGCATAGAAACATTTTTTTTCCTAAGCTAAGCTTAATATATGATATATAGTTAGCTTTGACAAATTATTATCAAACATGGTTTTAACATATCTTCTCCATAATTAAATTTCATAACATTTTAAAGAACTTCGTTACAGGCATTATCATGGTGTCTACTCAACTTGACCAATGAAATTCCCGACTTTTTCCCTGATTTCCACTGATCATTTCCTAAAATTCCCGACTAAAAAGTATGTTTAGCCCCCCCCACCCTTTTTCCTGAATAATATAAAAAGTTTTCAAAATCTAAATAAACATGTTTTTTTTTTTATTTGTATTAACATCGTTTACTAGGAATTATAAAATATATTACACAGCTACAAACAAAAAACGACAGTTTGAATCACATTAATAATTTACTAATTTAGTGATTACTATAATATTTCATATTTTGAGTAAAACAACATTTTCCCGGATTTTTATTGTAATCTACCAAATTCCCTACTTATTCCCTTTTTTTCCCTATCAATTAAAATTCCCGTTGTCCCTGATTTTCCCTGATGGTAGACACCCTGATTATAACAGATTCTCTTGGTATATTTATTATGTGTTCATTCCGACGAGCCATTATAGCTTAATTAAAATTAAATGTGTCTACACTCTACAGGCCCTGATTTAAAGAAGGGCGACAGGGGCTGAAACTCCTGGGCCTCCATAAACTGTTGCAATAAAACAAAAAATTGGCTTTAGAGATAGCAGTCGTGTTTAGACCTTAAAAAAATTACAACTTACCATGAGAATGTTGATTTATTTATGACAAACTATTACTTATTTTCTAATGGCACGTGAAAAAAAACAAATATTTCATATTGTGCTTTTCAAAACATAAACAACCATAGATCGCAACAAATCTAGTGGTTCCCATTTGGATGTATGGATATAATTTATTGTGATGACAATATTTCCTTATTTGACTAATTTCTTTAACAATGAGGTTTTAACAATTAATTTTGTTAAGAAAAAATTATAATGTGCGAAACTTTGAAAAGAAAATTGTTTAATGTTGGATGGAGCCTTCAATTGTTGTGACAAATTCGGGGTAAGGCGTGCCAGTGCCAGTGTCTAGTGCTACTACTGCTAGCAGTAGTAAAAAAAAAATTGAACCATTATTGTTTAGAACGTTACACAGGCAATAATGTGAGATGGATTCGTTCTTTTGAATCTCCAGATGAAATGCATTTCATGAAACAAATCTCGATGCAAACATGTGTCACCTCTGTTCTAGTGAAACTGTCATGTACCACGCCCGCTCACGAGCGAAAAGGTAGGTTTTCAAAGATCGAACTGTATGAAAGTGGCTCAAGTATTTGTTTCTTATCGCGCGGCATTATTTAGCTGACGTGCAGTACAGACGTTTCCTCTGAGAAGATGGATTCTCAGTCAATACAGATTTATTTCAGCGTTTTGGAAGGGGAGGTTCTTTGAGGGAGCCGTTTTATTATATTTGTTCATATGGAAATTAATTTGGCCCATGACAAATTTATAGCACGCACAATTCCCCTTAAATCAAATATACAAATATCAAACCCTTGCAGTTAATAGGTTTGGAAAATTTGGTACATATAATTTCATCAGTTTAAACAGCTTTTCAAGTAAATAAATGAAATTAAAAATATATAAATACGTTATAAAATTAAAACACAATTAGAATTGTATTGAGAAAAAATGTTTTCTCAAAAAGGTTCCTATGGACATATTCTTAAACTACGGAATTTATTTTGGGAACAGCAGTTTTGGAGCTTCAAAATCACTAAAATACTCAACTTACTCAACTATCTTGAAATGTTTTGTGAAGGTTCTGTTTAAATTTGACTTTATTCATGTGAAGGCCTCTGTTTATAATCATCTACTTTGATCGCGCGTGCTAACTGTTGAATATTAATTAATTTTCATCTAGTTTTTTTTAATTATATAGTTTTTAATTATATAAGGAGATATTGAATGATACCTTTCGCCTCAATTTCAGTGTGAATATTATTTTGAAATAACATACCACTTATTTCAGAACATCTTCAACATATCTCAAAGTTCTGGTTGGCAAAGCCCCTTAAAATTAACATTTTTATTTTATTAACTTAAGCTTAACTTTAAACTTACCCTCTAAGTTATGGGGAGGAAATGTGGATAGCCTTTAAAAAAAAAGGCCTTCTTTAAGTCAACATATATTTGTAGAGCATGCAGAACATTGCCAGATTAGTCATTTCACTCGATCAATACAAGAATTATTTGTTTTAGATTCCCCAACAGGCTTAGATTGTACACAAGTTTCTTCACATAAACACACATTCTATTGACATCGCCAATGGTGCATGGGTATGACGGGAAAAACACATCGCTAGAAGGGAAACACACCAAGATGAATATCGGGTTCAGCTTTTCACAAAATATGTTTTGAAACTAAATCGCTCGACCTAGTCATCACGCATGTCTCGAGGATGATCCATGAAAAACACATCCATCTTTCAGAGAATTCTCTATTAGGACCACTTCAGTGCGGCCAAAGACGTCAAGCCCTAAGGAATGCCCTTTTTAATTGCACCATTTGACCGGTTTTTATCGGGAGGAGGACGCGGTAAGCGGAACATCCTGACCCCCAACGTAAAGATGACAAATGGCTACCACGACTATGAGACAAGCCAGAGATGCGCCTCCGCCGCGATCGATATCGCCCGCACTGTCCTGGTGACTGAGTCTGTGCATTCCCCCACGGTTCAGTACAGACACAAAACCAACGTAAAGGCCGCCGCGCCGACTCGAGCCCACGCCCCTTCCCGTATGCCACCGCGTGCGCTATTCGAGGGGGTAGCGCGGGTGTATACTAGGACCACAATAGTATGAACTTTATAGAGAAAGTAATGAAATGCAGACTAGCAGAAATTCACAAGGGCGCTGTATTTACAAATGAATAAATTGACATAATTTGACAAAAATGGCGGCTAGAAAACAATACTTGGAGGTGTAAGTAGACTAAAATGTTGGTAGTAAGTTTCTTTTATGAATTTAAAAAAATAATCTTAAAACAATGTTAACATTTTACTATTTTATCGATGCTATTTACTGTTTTATTGATGCTATTTTATAAATATCGACAAAATCTTATCGAAAGTGACAGCGGCAGATCACATGGCTTGACGAGTGAACATGTGGCGATAGATATAGGCCGTTCCACTCTTAGTTGCAGTACAGGCTTTTAGAGATATTTACCATCTCTTTCTAACCCATTGCTTTATCCGTAATCCCTGTCGTTTTTCTACCAAGCGGAGTTTCCATTTTTTGTAGCTTAAAAATTAACGTCGATATTACTATTATATTAGCATGCCATATTATATAACATTCACTGATACAACTACTGAAAGCATTTTTTTTTATACAAAATGTGAAAATTAACACTGTGTCCCATTTTCAAAAGTGTCCAGTTGTATTACATCATAAGTCTCGTTCCAACTGTGTGGGAAAGCCAACAATTTTATGGATGCCGTAGTAATAGTCATGAACAATACCTGCAAAGTCTGAAATGAATATCTTTTTCAAGAGTTTAAAAAAAACATATGCCTCTTGAAATATTTAAAGTAAAACCTGAAAATGTTGTCTTGATAGAAACGTTCTCTTTTTAGTTGACATGGGTAGACCCTATATCATGGAGAAAAAATTATAAGATTAGTTCAAATTCATTTGTGAAAAAACTACGGTCCCAATAGCACCTCCCATTTATGTGTGATGGAATTTTGAAGTTTCTGAGAGTGTGACAAGATCTACTACACACACACCCCCTCAGCCACCCCTTTAAAAATTCATGTGTTTATTATTACAATCGTTTGTTCCTCGTTTTACATGATCTTTCCACTAAAGATTTTCGTCTGTACCGTTTTTATATGCCAACAAATAATGTTTAATTGCGGGAATGCGGGGAGGAGGGAAAACGTCCCTTTAAAATCATTCCTACCAATTTTAACGTTCGGGCGTCTATGTGCTAGTAAAATTTGAAATTTGCATGCAAATATTCCTTTAAATATGTCAAATAATTAAGTTTAAATAAGTCCTAATAATAATGACTAAACTTTCCTTGAAGGTCAAGATAAAGTTCAATGCCATAATATAATTTTATAAATATATTAGATATTAAACTATGGTTTATCTAGAGATTTCAAAAACATAAACACATTAAGTCATAATTATTATGTGTACTTGACAAGATTGTTCTCTTTAAGTTAGTGAGCCCCAAAGAGCCATAGAATTAAAATATTTCTCTAACAAAACGTGTTAAAGCGTAATTCAAGTTTACAAAAACTTCCATTTGCTTTAATTCCTTCAGAAATCAAAGAAAATTACTGACCAATTTGAAAGAGTTTAGTTTTGTGAAGCCGAGCCCACGTCACCTAGATACAACCGTAGATTCCAAGTCGCATACTCTTGTATCTAAGTGAAATAAAAACTCGTCATTTCCATCTAAAAAAGATCGAATTCGCCTGTCACGACAAGACTTGTGAAACAAGGTCCAGCAACATCTTCCCCATTTTCGTCACTCTTCATGTTAGAAACACCGTCAGGTCCCTGATATACTCACGTTGGCTGCAACCACGACAGCAGTGCACGGTGAGATGACTTGTCAACAAGTCTGTTGTATGCAGCAAGTTTATTGTCATATATTCCCCAGTTCAACAAGTCTATTGTATCGTATTGTATTTCCCAGTTCTGATGCTAAGTTATTGTGAATGGCCTCACTATGAATTAGGAAATACTTTTTGTTTTGGTTCAAAAGTATTCAAAGCTCTGGGATATGAGTCATCCAACCTGTGACCAAGAGAGGAACCAAGAACCACACAGTTCCTGCATGTTCAAAGCAGACACGAAATTAAATTAAACTAAAAGTGTGAGTGTAATATTTTGCCCCTACCAACCAGCACATAAAGTTGCAGGCGAGTGCTGGTCCACACAGACAGGTATGCTGAGTCGTGCAGGTTGCAGATCTCTGCAAGCGTGGTGTGCACTGCCCTTTAACAAGCTGGCAGAAAATGTATTTTATCTAGGACGATTTGCAATGCCAACTATAAACGTTAGCCTTTTGATCTATGACGATTTGCAATGTCAACCAGAAACTGCATGTCTTTTACCTATGACGATTTGAAGTACCATCCAGAAACTGCATGTCTTTTACCTATGACGATTTGAAAGTACCATCCAGAAACTGTATGTCTTTTATCTATGACAATTTGCAGTGTAAATTAGAAACGGAAGATGGACCACACGTTTTGTTTTTGAATGGTCAAACAAAATTTGTATAAGATTACTGTCAACTTGCTAGTTACAAAGTTAGAAAGATGGCGGGGCTTAGTACTATAAGAATTTAGTCAATTGTGTTTGTTCTGATTTGTTCTTACAAGCATATCGGCAGTGGAAACTATTTCAGCTTACACCGAGTGAACAAATAGAGATCTCGTACAAACCCAGCAATTGGTTAAAGAGTCCCTGAACCATATTTGTTTTGCTAATGTGGTAAGGTGAACGCGCGAATCCACAGGAAACAATGGTAAAAATACTTTGACCTGAATATCTTGCATCTCACGTTGTAAATTTTACTAAACTTACTTTGTAGCATATAAGATTGATTAAACCTATTCATTAGTTATCAAAATTCAAGAAATCGAATACATTTTCGACGGTTAATGGAAATAGTTTCAAAACCATTTGTCAGTTTTAAAAAGGCACAAAATGAGTTATTGTACTTTGTTAAATATTTTATACATATATAAGCAAATCACTACCACCAATGGAAAACCAAGTTCATGTCTCGTTAGTAAGCTTGTTAGCATATTAAGAAGCAAGCAAAGGGTGCAGCGGTAAACAAGTGAATGTTGAGCGCAATCAGCAAACCGAGCGCTCGAAATTGGAGATTTAACCTTTCACTAGAGCATGCGTCAACTAACTGGTGCACAACTAGTGATTTATTGCATCCAATAACAATAACTTTGCAAACCACACGCCAACGAAGAATTGGTGTACGCTATTATTCATTTAAAAATTGAATACTTTCTTGAGGTTTTCAAGCAAAAAGAATTTAAAAGATTATGTTTATTTTAATTGAGGATAGATCATTATTATTTAGAAATAGCAAATTGCATGTTAGTAAACTTTTTCCTTGAATTTACGATAGAATCGGCTGTATTAAATAATGTGAGGCATTTCCTAATTCAAGCTGACTTTTTTTCCACAGGTTTTCAAGAATGCTGAACAGCAAGTTTCTTAAGATATGTATGGCATATTTTATTAATCAGTGCAGGTTTGTGCGAGATTTGCAAAGTGACAGTCTTGTATGAACACACCAAGTTAGAGCACGGCCTCCCGTTGCTAGAGAAAACAGACTATGTGACGATGTCACGTAATGAGTTCTCTGCAGCCCGGTGGTGGAAGAGTCAAGAAACCAAATGGCGAGCGCCGAGCGGATGCGGGCGGCGCTGGTCTTACCTCCAACCGTTGTCGGCTTGATCCAAGGGCGTGTCCAAGAGGTCGCCCCCAGGCCCCCTGCAACATGACCGGGACATTGCCGTCAGGAACAACCAACATTGATACCAGCCTCTGACATGGTAAACATCGTCGAGGCGGTGCACTTCAGAAGAAAACAAACCCGGAGACTTTAGTTCGAATCCCGATGGGGTAGGGATATTGCCTTCCAGAGATGCAAAGACAGGCGGGAGTGGGGATGGTTACAAGTGGTCCGGAAACTATACGAGGCGTTAGCAACCCCACCTGTGTCTAACGCCTGTAAACACTTTTTTTTAACTCGAAACTCCTTTCGGAGGGATTACATAAGACTATGTGTATATGGGTTCATGGAACTATACGGGTTCTAACTAAGTCTTGGGTGTGTCGGTAATCGGGAAATAATCTCACCCGTATTAAAGTTTAAACTAGTTTCTATGAATGTTTTTAAATGTGCCAGTGTTGTATATAATTCAAGATTGGCAGAATCAGTCGGAGATTAGTAATTCAATGGGTGTCTTTCGACATTTCAAACTAATACAAATAAAATATATATCACAACTATAAGAAGTTTTTTTTAACTAAGGACTTTTCGGAGGAGTAAATGATTGTAGGTTTATTCCCCGTGTTTGTACATAGGTTAGGAAATGAAGTGTGCATTTTAAATCATCTCCGCCAGTGTTCCTAAACCTTTTTACCAAGGTGGCACCCTTTAATACCTCCCTTGGCACCATTGGTATGAAACTATATTCCCAGGCGTTATAAATTAAAGAAAATCTTAGCAGAGGACAAGAAGAAGCATTCTGTTAGAAAAAAAACACTTTGTCCTCACATTCAAAATTCCCCATTTGATCAATCATACAAAGGCTCTGACTCGACGCATGAAAGCGGTTTTAATACATTTTGTAACTGTTAGATACTGTTCTTCATGGTGCGTTCCCACTTTTGTTATGATTACAACTACGTGGTTGATGTTCGATAAAGCACGCACACGCGGAAAGTGGAAAGGCAGACGGACAGTCAGCTGTGCTTCGCTCCCACTTTCAACAGTTCGTACAGCCCCAGTACCCACCAAGAGGTTTGGTCCCATTATGTATGGCGGATTGATACGAGAGACCATCAAAGTCTGTTTTTATCGCCGCGTTTTAATTCCCAGTTCGGGTCATCCGCGTATGTGATAAGGATGCGTAGGGTTGAATTTAGATAAAAGTTACCCACATTTGCGGGGAGGGAGCGTGGAAATCCATGTAAGGAAAAAATTATCTCAATACACTCGACCGTGATTCAAACCCCTGTACCCGTTAGACCACTCGGCCACCAAAACGGTTATCATCGGGGTTGAATACCAAGAGGGTCCACTGTTGATTTTTGTTTTAATTTGTGGTTTACAGTCCTCGAAACAAATGTTAGTGCACTAGTTTAGTATATCTTCCCCTATCATGATCGTGAGTGACATCAGTGGGGGCAAGGAGGGGGCGAGGGGGTGTTTCCCACGTGTGATATAACGCTGTTTCATCCTCTAGCCAAGCAAGGGCGGATATACTTCCTCTAAACATCGCCGTCTAGACGTATGTAAAACGTATTAATTTTTAACTCTAGTTTGAACTGAAGGGTAATAATAAATGTGTGCGCTGCCATGTATGAAACGCCCCATCTCCACCGACTGTATTTCCCCTATATAGCCAAGATACATTTTTAATGTCAACATGGTATCAATATGTACTAAACGAGTGTACAGGCGCAAAGTTCGGCTTAAATGACGCTTCAATTTAAACGCTTGCACCAAGGCAGCGGATAAGACGATGTATTGAAAGCTGTTGCAGTTCAGTGGAAGTCTAGAAAAAAGTTGTGAAGTGGTTTGACGTCAGTAAAGAGCAGGCCAGATCGTTGGAAACCACGGCATGTATTTAAAGGCGCCACTCTTATATTGCAGTACAGGCGTTTTTGGACACACACAATAACTTTCTAGCCTATTGGTTTCGTCGTTGGCGCTGTCTTTGTTCAGGATGGCTACAAAAATTATTTTATAAAATTCCCCAGCTTTTACAAATTTTCCGGACAGCATTTTTCCAATTTTACTGACTAAATTAACCCCTTTCCAGTTTTCTTTGAAGAGTGACAATTATTATTTTATTTACTACATATCACATTTTTAGAAAAAATTCTTAAGAGCTACTAAATTATTATTATTATTATTATTATTATTATTATTATTATTATTATTATTATTATTTAGCACCGCGCCTTACTACCCGTTCGGGTTATAAGCTTAAGTACTAATTACGCTAATGGGTTAGGAATTGGGAAGGTTGAATATAAAGGAAGTGAACACGCATTTGCGTGGATAGGGAGTGGAAAACCATTTAGGGAAAAAACTGTTCACCCGACCGAGATTCGAACCTCGATCTCCCCGTCCTCGGCAGTCTAGCTAACATGAAACTAGCACGTTAGCCAACTACGCCACTGAGGCGGGTAAGAACTACTAAACATCAACATTTTAGTAAGTTATAATTTAAAGTAGTAATTGTTTTGATAATTATTTGTATCTTTGTGTATATGTGGCATAGAAAAACAGAAACTATCCAATGTGAACAGAATGCCATTTCAAGGCTATGCATTATGTTAACATGCAAGAAACCAAATCTCTCAGTTTTGTTTTAGTGCTTAATGAAAAATTAGTTTTAGTGCTTATGTGACAAATTAATGATTTTATGCGTAGGTGTTTAATATTTCTGACGCTTCCACATTTTTAATTCAAATCCTTGACATCAAAAAATGTCCTTGTCTTTTTCAGGTTGTCAGTTTTCCCTGCTCTTGGCTACCATGTTGTTTTACTCAGCAGTTGCACTTTCATAACTTAAAACTGAAAAATGCTATCTCAATGAGGTAAGCGTTCTATAAGAACCTAGTACTTATAATAATAATAATATTTAGCACCGCGTCTTACTACCCATTCGGGTTATACGCCAGTACTTATAACTCAATCATGTATCTAATTAATGAAAGAGATGAAAACTATTTTTTTTTAAGTTTTTTTATCAAATGAGAAAATGCACATTTTATCCCAGTTTCGCTGAGTTACGAATATATCACGTTATAAGTCTCGTTCCAATTATGTGAGAAGGCCAAAAAAATTATAATTGATATAGTAATAATCATTAACAGCGCCTGTAAAGGATATCTTTTACATGAAATTATTTTTTTTTTAAATTAAAACATGTTATACCTCTAGAAACATTCAAATTAAAGCCGGGAGAAAAGCTTATTTGAAACCTTTTTTCATAGACTCTACAAGGGTGTATTATGTTAGAGAAATAACAAATCTATTCAAATTTATTTTTGAAAAATACTGTAGTTTAATATTGTTGTTAGTTGGAGCGATTTGTAGTGTTTAGACCGTAGAGCAGTGGTATTCAACCTGGGGTACGCTAAGACATCTTGGGGGGTATGAGAAATTTTATGTATATATTTTTTATGATAAACACTAGATAATATATATAATTTTATGATTAACACTAAATAATAAGTGCCAGGTTTAGGGTTAGTCACAGAAACTCGGACGTATGGACATGCGAATTGAGAATGCCATATTTATTCTCTCTCTTTCTTTCTCGCTCTCCTCTCTTTTTCCTTTATGTGATTCTTATCTGGGAGGTTATATGGTTGACAATAATATATTTGCTACATAATAATAAGATTCTCCTTTTATCTCATTTAAAACTTATTACTTAATAGAGTATCTTGAATATAATTTATTTTAAATGTCGATTATAAAACATGTATAGCTTGCATTATGCATCAAAAACTTCGGGGGTAAGAAGTTATAGAGAAATGATTATAGCCGTGTGGTATGCAAACAAAAAGGGTCGAATACCAATGGGTTAGAGCAGTCATCTTATCCCGTCTACTCGCTTAGAGTCCTTTTTATGCAGGCGTTTTGTGCCGTGCGAAACACGGCGGCAAAATCCATCGCGTTTCCTAAGTCACTGGGAACAAATGAGTCCTTTAATGCTCTGCCATCCAAAAAAAACTTGCCATCGCGTTTTTTAAGACATGCCATCGTGTCTTCCAAAACGCCAGCGGCAAAAGCCACCCGAAATAATCTAAGTACATGGCGCCTTATGGCTCAATTTATGCGAACGCGACGCTTTTCTGCCGTCCGCTATCTAGACATCAGTGATGCCAACCCTAGATAGTAGACAGGACTAGTTCAGTTGTGTGGAGGTTTCCAAGTGAGATTGTGTCAGTTGAATAATTGTGTTTTTTTTCTCATTTTTGTAAAAAATGGATGATTTAGATATTGAACGTTTTATAGATGAGGTTAATAAAAACGTGTCCATGTCGTCCCTTAATTATTATTTTTTTTTATAGATTACGAAATGCCCCATATTCTAATTTTGCTAAGTTGATGGGATGAACATCCCATCTTCTTTTCCGTCTTTTCGACGTAATGTTACGATACGCAAAATATATGACGGACGGATCCATCTTCCACTTCCCAACACAAAGGCATTCGTTGGCAGCACTGATACGATTTGTCCTCCCACACTACTATTTTTTTACGGGCGGCAAAAGCCGCGTGCATAAAATATAAAATGAAACCATAAAATTAGACAGCTTTTGCCGTCGTATGTCGCGCGGCACAAAACGCCTGCATAAAAGTGTTCTTACTCATGGCATTAAGAGATCTTACTTAGTTCATTGCTGCATATGGAAAAAAGTGCGCCAATTATCCTTTCTGGAAATAATTCTTTCCGGTCCATCTCATTATACTATCTCTTTCAGCTCAATTAAAATGTTAACTTACCCTACCAGCCTTCGTCTAGGTCTTCCCAATGGTCTCTTACCATTAGGGTTGCCAGTATATACCTTAAACGAGGTTCTAGATTCTTCCATTCGCGCTGCATGTCCTGCCCGCCGCAATCTGCGAGACTTTATTACCCTGACAATGTATGATGAGAACAGGGTATGTAAGTCATTTATCATGAAGTAACTTTCTACACTTTTCTTTAATTGCATCCCTTTTTTAACGAAATATGTCCCTAGGTACTTTGTTTTGCAACACCCAAATTGTATTCTCGTCATGTAATTGTAAGGTAAGAGAACATGTTTCCTAACCATAAATAACCTATCGAACTACCTCTTTATGAATTTTACATTTCTTGACAACAAGCGAGATGTTAATCACTTATCGATGTAGTAGTATTTTATTTGGGGTATTTAATGTGCACTTTCTGAACCGACAGATTATTTCAGCACACAAAAATGTCTATGAGCGAAATCGAAAATTCCTACCAATTTTGACAGGAAAGATATTTTGACATTTTCCTGGGTTCTTTTTAATACCACAATCGACATGGGACCGACGACTTTACTTTCCCTCCGAAGGAAATTGTGCTGCGGAATTTAATCGCTCAAAAAAAAACCATCGACCCCAACTGGGGTTGTACTCACGAACATCGGGTCTTCAGCCGAGCACTCTACCCCAAGACCACCAAGGTCGATTACTGATATAGTAATAGCATGAATTTCCCACTCAAATATTGGTTAATCAAAATAATTTTTGTTCCTAAACATTTGAACTCATTAAGGCTACCAACTCATGTTATTCGCAGTAATCTCTAAATTGTCGTCCTCGGTCTGATTTATCTGCATCCTGGCCACATAATACTTTGTAATAATGTTTAACTGACAATTGACACAAAAATGTTGAAATATAGTAATAGTTTAGTTTCTAAGTCCCCTAATTTTAGTGTACTAAAAAAGTGCACGTTAAATACCAAGCTCTTAAAAAAAAAGTTTACTTAGTATTTATTCGTCCTTACTTCAATACATTGATTTAAATTGGTGAACGACGCAAAGCAAACCATATTATATAGAAAATACTAACTTAGATGAATCACCTTAATAATAAGTCGGGCATGTAAACTGTACCTAGATGAATCCCCTTTCTGATAACAGTCAAGCATGTAAACTGAACCTAGATGAATCACCTTACTGATAACAGTAGGGCATGTGAACCTAGATGAATCACCTTACTGATAACAGTAGGGCATGTGAACCTAGATGAATCACCTTACTGATAACAGTCGGGCATGTGAACCTAGATGAATCACCTTACTGATAACAGTCGGGCATGTGAACCTAGATGAATCACCTTACTGATAACAGTCGGGCATGTAAACTGAACCTAGATGAACCACCTTACTGATAACAGTCGGCCATGTAAACTGAACCTAGATGAACCACCTTACTAATAACAGTCGAGCATGTAGGCTGATTTATTCTTAGGAAAGCAACTTACCCAACAAATCCGCTATTCGCGAGGTATTAGTTTTGTATTATATTGTTATCAGAATGGACCTGAAAGATATAAGGTGTAATGAGGTGGACTGGATAGAATTAGCTCAAGATAAGTATAGGGTGTAATGAGGTGTAATGGATAGAACTAGCTTAAAATAGGGATAGGTAGGGTACTCTTGTGGCCTGGAATTCCACACAATCACAAGTTGTGATTAATACACGTCTTGTCAGAGCTGAAGGAAGGGTTTGGCAATCAGATAAATCTGTGCCGGGACCAAGGATTGAACCCCGGACCCCCAGCACAGCAGTCTTAAACCTTACCCCTAGACCACCAGGTCCCCTCATTATAATTTACAAAGGTTTTTTTTTAAAGCTTTCTCAACAAATGTTCCTGTTGTTAGTGTGCAAGAACCAAGTCAATTCCCACAAATTTACTGTAGTAATAATACCCATAGTGAACTAAAGTCTGTTCACCGTAGGAATTGTTTTCTGAAAGGCCTTTTTCCCTACCAAAAAGCTATTATATAGTAGGATATTGGTAGGATAAAAGACCTTTCAGAGAGTAATTCCTACCGTGAATGTAGTATATATCTATACCAGCTTCGGTGGCAACATGGATTAAGACGTCACTCACGTAATAGACTGGACTATAGGGGTTTGAATCCCGGTACTAGGGCGTACTAGGAGTGGTTTTTTTTTTTTCAAAATGGTTATCCTAGTTCTCACAATAAAAATTCTGGAAATTGTCCTCTAAATTCAACCTTCCTTCTCCCCAACATACAAACGTAGTACATGTAAGTCAAACGGTTAGTAAAAAGCTGAACAAATAGTATTTATATCTGTATATTCTACATAAGTGTCATTTTTATTTTATTTTTTACACATTAACGATTAGAGAACGGAGCTAAATCAATCATAAACTAGATTAATATTGTTTCTGAACATTTCCAAAGCAGGGCTTTTTCTTTTTCACCTATGAATAAATTATTACCAGATAAAACCAACTCCGAGGCCGCAAACACAGTTTAGTATTCAATCAGTGTCAGACCAAACTCCTTTGTGTTATTAATGGTTTGTTTCAATATTTAATCTCAGCAAAACGACCGTACCATAATTTTCTCACTTAAACACGCTGCCCCCTTACTATTTTATTGAACGATAAGACAGTGAATCAACCATTCTGCCTTTCTCCAAGGAACCAGTGGAATTTTGTTGAATGCCTGACTGACCCATGAGAACCGGCAACTAGATGTGCATTCCCATTATCTCTCTCAAAGAATGCTGGTGCACATCGTTAAATTCCCCCCATTCATTTTATTCCTTTGAATGATATTAAGTGTGATGCTTTTTGATTCAGTTTGCCTTTTTCTGATATAACATTGCATCGATAAAGTACCGGTTAACTAGCTCAATTTTTTTAAGGCCTTATTTTAAATCTTTTTAGAATTTAATCTCTTTCGGACCAAATATGTCTACTTCGAACCTAGATAGAGAAAAATAGGGGAACAGAAAATGTTGAATAATGTAGTGCAAAACCATTTGTTTTAAAACACCCTCAGTACACACGACCGGGACTCAAATCCTGATATCTCAATAATCGGCAGTTCAGTCTATTGCGAGAGTTACGCCTTAGATCAAATGGTATTTAATTTGAGTTACACGAAGAAAAAAGCATGAATACTACTGCGAGGGCTTAGACTATCCGACCACAGTAGCGAGTCTATGGAAGTCTAATGGGTTAGTGGGCATATTAAAGAGAAATTCCCGCATCAGTGGGTATGCGGACTATGCGGACTAAACGCCAAGCTCATCTTGTCAGGTCTGCCTATGACAGAAAAATCTGGTTCGAATCCTAGTCGGGCTTTTATTTTTTCTAAATGGTTTTTGAATCTCCCTCCGCGTAAGTGTGGGTAATTTCTTCAAATTCGACCGTAATCATCCTTACCTCACTTATGTGATTAAGTGAAAATATCCCGAACGGATACGGGCACGCGATGAAAGAAAAAAGCAAGAGAATTGTATTTTTCCTTCTTGATTGATTTTTGGTACTTTGCCGATGCACCCCTCACACTGCCTTGAATCCAAATACGGAAGCAATACGACGTCGATACGTCCTTGGTGCAGTGATTGACTGGCAATTGTTTTATTATCCTTACCGCCTTGGTAACGTGGTTAGCTAACGCGCAAATTTCGTGTTGAGCTAGACTGCCGAGGAAAGGGAGAGCGAGGTTCGAATCTCACTCGTGTGAACCGAGGTGTTTTTTTCCTAAATGGTTTTCCACTCTCCCTCCACGAAAATGCTGGTTCGCTTCCCTTATATTCAACCTTCCCAATTCATAACCCATTAAAGTAATTAGTATTTAAGTGTATAAACCGAACAGGTGATAAGACGCGGTACTAAGTATTTTTATTATTTTACAATCCTCTTTTCGTCTGTTAAAGCTCGGAACTATAGTGTTGACCGCCATTTTAAATTATGCTAGTTGATAAAGCAAATAACTTTTGTGATATTAAGAAGTTGGTTATTTCGGAAAGTTGATTAACCAGCCTACCTTTTTTTATCACCAAAAGTAGCAAATTGTTTATCGGCATGCTTTAATTTTCGTAAAACAGTCGACGCAAACAATAAAAGGGTACCCGCCGCTTATGAGGCCGCATCGTCTAGGGCAGGGGTTCTTAACCTTTATACGATTACCGACCCCCAATAGGTTTCCCAATATGCCCCCATAATCCCTTCGCCAAACTGTAAAAATCATCATTATCATCATCACAATCACCAATCCTATTATGTAGGTACCAGTATGATTTCAAAATATATTAATAGCTTTGTATTATTTTCCATATGGATATTTAAGAACAGAAAAGCTGAAAGAAAATTTTAAGTATTTTATCATATTTATTTATAGAAAAACGGAAAATCAAAATTCACTCTCTGTACAGACAACTTTGAGTTTATTCTATCAACTTTTTGAAAAATTGTTCCTAGTTCAAGTTCCATGCCCCCATTATATAGTGGATACTCCCAGTTAAGAACCCATGGTGTAAGGCGCTACTCTCGCAATAGACTAGACTACCGATGACGGGGAGATCATTGTTCAATCCCGGTCGGGTGTATTGAGGCTGGTTTTTTTCCTAAAGTTTTCCACTCTCCCTCTACGTCAATGCAGGTACACTCCCTCTAAATTCAACCTTCCTCACCCCAAATTCATTAGCGTAATTAGTACATATGCGTATTACCTGAACATGTAATAGGACGCGGTGTTTAAAAAAAAAAGGTGCGGATATTAAAAGCCGTATGATATTTATTTGCAGATAGAGGCGTGTGACTTAGTTTCTAAGTTCATTAGTAGGTAGTAGCACTGCGGTCCCAAGAAAGTGGCAATGCTCGTTTCGGTTCGAAACGGTTGATGCAGTCTGTGACAGAAAGTTCGTGGAGAGTGTGAATTTATAAGATATCTAAGGTCCTACGTCCACCGAGAAAACAAACGCGACGCGATACATCGTGGGCATCTGTTCAGTTACTTTAAGTTGCCCCGTTTCTCGTCCACACAAGAAAACTATTGTCTATCAGTCGCGAGAATGTCGTCGTCTGGTGAGAACCTGGTTGTTGTCTGCATGTGCTTGAAAGGCCCGAAAACAAATTTGGTTTCATCCAGATTTTTAAAAAAAAAGTTACTCAAAATTGGGGTGATTTTCTACCTCAAGAACGAAGTTTACATCAGTCGTTTGTTCTTTCTTTGACATTCACTGTATGTGGCATTTTGGCACCCAGGAGTGAAAACTTGCAGGAAAGACGCGAAAAGATCGAACTCAAGATTTGCCAATGGAAGTAAGGCATTGCGCACAGCTCCACAAATGCACGCTGCTACTACTAACAGGCAGGCGCGGATTCAGGGAAGGGTCAAAGGGTCAGTTGATCCCCTTGTGAAAGTTAGAAAATTAATACAAAAAGCAAAGTGAAAGTTCATATTTTTGAAAGAAAATATACCAGAGATAAATTATACCATTTTTTTTTTTACTCGCAGACACCTCTTAAGCCGGGCTCACACGTGAGTTATTCATCCACGTTTATTCAATGTTCGAGATGACTCAAGCAAGTGTGGAGACTTTTTCGTTTTCATGTAGAAATATTTTTCGTGGATAGCGAGTAACGAACATTGTTCCACATAGAGACGGTAGACTAGCACACATCAAAGAAGACTAATCATCGCCTGAGAGCAGTTCATCCACGAATACCGAATATAGAGCATGGAAATATTATAGCGATGGAAATTTATACTAAGTCAGTGATTGACAGGTTGTGGAAAATGGGATATTACCAAAAAAAATTATAATTAATTTGTATTAATACATTTTTGGGTTAATTTCTCACATAGTAAATCGTCCATAAGATTAATTTTTATATATCTGAAAAATATTCAGGAAAAAAGCTATGCATTTCAAGGATTTATTATGTGAATGTATTTACGTTTTATTCGACGAATTTTAAAGATACAACACTGAAACAAAAATCATATATTCTTAAATAGTTCTAAAAATAATCTTAAAGTGCCACATTATGTTTATGATAATAATGTCGATTGTTTGTACACGATACATTTTTTTACAACTTATGCTAACTAGCTTAGTCATTAAAATGGCCTGTAGCTTCGCAAAATAGCTTCGATATCACCAAAGAGACAACGTCATAAAGGACTTTGAGAAGTTTACTTACATAAAAATAGGGTTATATTCAGTAATCATAATAAATGTCTTCATTTTCCTCTCTTATTTGTAATTGCATATATCTCTTGTCACACACAATGTGCTCGTTTCCTGGAAAATGATAGTACTTAAAACATGAGTTGCGAGATTTTTTTAATGTTTTCGCGGTATTTGACGTGCACTTTCTGACTCGAGTGATTTATATCATCACACGAGAATTATAATGAACGAGAACGAAAGGGTCTACCGGTACTAATTTTGCAGATGAAGTTTATTTTCAGTTTTCACATACTTTTCACGTTTCTTTAACATGCCAGACACGACATGGGAACTACGTCTTTACTTCCCCTCCTAAAGAAGTTGTTCTACGGATTTATAGTGCTCAAAAAAAATCCGTCGACCCTGGCTAGGTTTGAACCCACAAACATCAGGTCCTGGTGGCTATCCCTTTACCCCAAGACCA